>CM040190.1:105152868-105247868 GCA_022606455.1 Callitettix versicolor | reverse complement strand
CTTCTGGTGCAGTATTACGCAGTATCTAATAGCGGTTAATTATAACTTTATGACTAAACCAAATATGTTTTATATTTCAAGGCACTGAATTAGAGCGTACTTTCTAAGAAGAAATCTTTGATGTAGTTTCAACAATAATCAACAAAACAAACGGTACCGTTTAAAACTTTGTTGTTTAATTCACAGATAAATACAGTTTCTACAAATCCTACAACAAAGAAAAACAAAACAAAAAGCTGCTGACACTGATAGTAAAAAACTGGAAACATCGGGAAATATTGTAGCATATACTGTCGAAAAGAAGAGAAAGTGTTCATTTAAAAAAAATATCAAATATGGGCAGTTCCAAGAATATATTACAAGAAAAATAATTATCCCCATTTTTATATTTCAGGCAGTTTATTTCTTTAACACTTTTACCGAATCCTTCTCACAGGCCCATGGGAATTTTCCAGGTCTTTTACTGGCAACACTGTTTGAAGGAGAAAGTTCATCCCCCCAATACCTTCCCGTTTCTTTTGACTCTAAGCAAATTTTTTACTGTACCTTACTGTTTAATTTTTGTGATGCAGATGATTTTGACAGTTTTTTTGTTGAAAACATGCCGGTCTGAGAAGCCCAAGGTTTCGGTTAATAGTGTAATCGATTTGTGTTTTGGATTATTGTTTTGTTTTATTCAGTAATATATTATTTTGTGTGTTGAATTATTCTTTTATTTTACTCAGTTTTATACTAAACTTTTGTGTGTTAGATTATTATTTTCTTTTATTCATATAAAATAATAATATATACAACTGCGTGTTGAATTTTCATTTCGTTTTATTCATCTGTATATATATATATGTATATATATATATATATATATATATATATATATATATATATATATATATATATATATGTGTATATGTGTGTGTGTGTGTGTGTGTGTGTGTGTGTGTGTGTGTGTGTGTGTGTGTGTGTGTGTGTGTGTGTGTGTGTGTGTGTGTGTGTGTGTGTGTGTGTGTGTGTGTGTGTGTGTGTGTGTGTGTGTGTGTGTGTGTGTGTGTGTGTGTGTGTGTGTGTGTGTGTGTGTGTGTGTGTGTGTGTGTGTGTGTGTGTGTGTGTGTGTGTGTTCTTATATACATGTTCTTAGAAATAGTATACAGGCAATATGTATATTAAAAATGAACTAAACAGATTAAGCCGAAAATGTCAAAATTTGAATCCTAAAGACCCTGAGTTTAGGGATAGAATATGCAAACTGCTTCTTGATGATAACGATTGGGACAGTTAAGGAAGTGTTGTTGATGACTCAGATGATGATCCTGATTTTGTTATACCACAGTAGGAGCAACATGGCGACACCAAGCCAATTTGAATCTAGCTCTGAAGAAGAAAAAGAACATGATCTATTTTGCATCAAAAATGGGGGGCGAAACCATTGTAGAAAATATTAGTCATCCAATATATACAGCCACAGTATCTGAAAAAAGATTTGAAATTCTTCTAATGTGCCTTAGGTTCGATGACGCAGCAACACACATTGAAAGAAAAAAACAATGACAAACCAGCTCCAATCATGAAATATTTAAACAGTTCATACCTAACTGTAAAAGTGTCTACTCAGTTTTGCCTGAAGTCACAACTGACAAAATGTTAGTTCCATTTAGAGGACACTGCAGTTTTAAAGTTTCTATGCCAAAGAAACCTAAGAAATATGGAATACAAATTATGTGCATGTGTGATTCTAAGACAACTTACTTAAACCTATATCTATACTGGGAAAGGTATAGATTTAACCAAGGATTAGATGTAACCAAGGAAGCATTTATGCACATTATTCTTACCTTTCAGGAAACAATCGCTTACCTTTCTTATCTGATTATATTAACCTTTTTCACACATGATGGTCTCTCAGGCCCAGGGTTTTGGTTAGTGTTATAAAGATAGGGTTTCGGAAAAGTGTTAAATCATATTTTTTTTAGAAACACAAAAGTTGTAAATATTTGAGACCAAAGAAGAGTTGACAGCTTCTTTAATGGATACTAGATACTGGTTAGCTTGTTGACTCCAATAATTGGGTTAGGATATCAGAGATGCCGCCTCGGTGGCCTAGTTGGTAGCGTACTAGGCTTTTACCTCGAGGACCCGGGTTCGATTCCCGGCCAAGGCTTGGCATTTTCATACGCTATATATCATCCCATCGTCTGCATTAGCCCAAGTGTCGTTAGCCAATAGTCGGATGTTAAACACCACAAAAAAAAAAGTAAAGTAAAATCTGTTTAAACTTAAGAAGGCTTTCCAATTTTTTTCCATTTATGTTCTACAGTTTTTATTACAATGAACTGGAATTTTCAGTGAAATCTTAAACCATATATTTTGTTTGTTTAGTTAAAAGCTAGATTGAATATGAAAGATTGTTTTTTTTTTTTATTACCAGAAATCTAATATGAGTCATGCTGCAAATAAAAGCCTTTGACAAAAAAGATTATAAAGGGACAAATTTTAAGCAACAATAAATTCTTACAAACGGATAAAATAAACGATCAGTTAAATTTCTTAATTTACATAACGATTACAAAAACCCACCAATCATAAAAGTAAATTTCAACACTTTAATATACAGAGTGAATCATTCCAGTGAAAATATATTAGCCCGTTTATTTTCTCAACAAATTGATCTATTTTAGACATGTGTCCGGAGTATTTCTAGCGGCAACAAAAAACAGGGAAAACGCAACTGAGTTATTCAGCCTGCCAAAATAAAAAGAAAGCGAAGACGACGTAAGAGTTACATTAAAGTTGACATTGCAGGGGTACCAGCCTATCCGTCTATTCATAGCCTAACCTGTCCTATCCTATCCAAGGCCTCAAGGATTTCTGTCTAATTACTTCCACCCGACCAACAACCAAAACTGATTTATAGTCGGTATCACAAGGATACAATTAAGACCTGTTTACGCTATTTGCAAGTTGGTGTTTAGAGGTATAAAAAACATTTGGAACTTTCTTTTAAATTTATTAAAATAAAAATAAATACTACGGATTCACTTCTTCAAGACATATGCGCGTATAAAGTTTTACACGCAACTGTTGATGATAACTTACCTCTAGCATATAATTTTTAAGTCAGAAAATTATGTAACTTGGCAGTTTTATTAAATGTCTAAGTCTAAACAAAAGTTTAATTTAATTAATTAATTAATTAAAGAAAACATATTAATTTTCAACACATTTTTATTTCAAAATTTGCAATATAAAGATAAGGTGTAAAAAATTAATAAGTTAAGTAATTTTAAATTATATTTTTTTGAAAATTTAAAATCAAGTAAAATACAATATTATTTTACTAGAAAAAAAGTTGTATAAGAAAATATCATATTTTTATGTAATGTCATACATTTTTCAAAATTGAACGCGATTAATTTAATTCTCCCAAATAACTCTCAAACATGTTCCAAACTCAAACTGATCGTTGAAAGGTTAACATTTATCAGAGCAAATGTACAGTAAGAACACAATATTGTTTTGTACTCTACCACGAGTTATTTACGAATGTCATTGGCAGAGGAGAAATTAAAAATGATTTATGGTGTACAGCCTTAAACTGGCAAAACATTGTAATTTCTCAATGGGTTATATTCAGCGACTAAACGACTCAAGCGAAATACGCGTGTTAATTGGATTTGAAATAAATTTCCATTGAACTATTGTTCTGTTCGAAAATAATACCAGAAGTGTTTATTTGCTGGAAAGGTGTTGATGATTGTGTTTTAACATAATTGCAAAATATCAAAAGAAAAGAAAATTAACAGAAATTACTGTTGAAAAATAAGAAGTTAAAAAACTCAGAAGAAAACCACTGCAGAAGTTTGGCAGCTTCTTTTAGAAACACTCTGTATATTTTATAAACAGTATATATATAATGTCTCAACAATGATCAAAAAGATAAATTGATCAAATGTTTTACCAAAATTGTATCTGGCATCTTCGATGTAGTTTTTGCTCCAAGCCTGAAGTTGAACACACATATATATATATATATATATATATATATATATATACACCAAGCATTTTTTTTTTTTTTGGTGTTTAACCTCCGACTATTGTGCACACTTGGGCTAATGCAGACGATGGGATGATTTATAGCGTATGAAAATGCCAAGCCCTCGCCGGGAATCGAACCCAGGTCCTCGGGGTGAAAGCCTAGTAAGCTATCCACTAGGCCATCGAGGCGGCTCAATATACCAAGCATTGATATATATATATATATATATATATATATATATATATATATATATATAATGAAGCTACTCTTAAATTGTAACTTATAGTAAAATACACCAAAAACCAACATTTAAGCAAATAATCCTGCAGTTTAGTTGGTAGATGAAAAAAATTAAAATCTTGTTCATAAAAGAAGGGAAGGATATGTTGTATCTTCAATACATGTTGCCACTTTCGGTTTTATGTAATCCCTTATTCTAACTAATTAGACAGTGAACCCACTTCCGGTCCCCTGACTAACCTGATTATGACGACTGTTGATTCACATTCATTGGAATAACCGAAGGCAAATCTCTTTACTTCTAACATTAACATGGTTAACACACTCTTAAAAATCATGGAATGTTCTTTTCTAGTAAATTCTTCCTTTAGGTATCATTACAGGACAACTATTTCTGTAGATGATACAGTGTCACTTTTAACGTCCGACTATTGTGCACACTTGGGCTAATGCAGACGATGGGATGATTTATAGCGTATGTAAATGCCAAGCCCTCGTCGGGAATCAAATCTGGGTCTTCAGGATGAAAGCCTAGTACGCTATCCACTAGGCCACCAAGGCGGGTATTTTTTTTTCCTTGTGTAAACATACCGTACACCCTTCAGATATGAGACAACACCCACTGGAACCAAATAAATCCACTTTTTCCTCTGTCTTCAAAAGCAGAAGTATGAGAGCAAATACCGGAAAAAACCCTTTTTTTATTAATGGAAGTGAAGTGATCCAGTGAACTCTATCACCCTTTTTTCCAATTACAGCTAACAGTTACTCCCAAATTTATCTTTAAGGTATTTAGTATTAGAATCTCTAGACTTAGAGTTTTTGAGACTTTTCATTCTTATTCTATATTTTCTAGTTAACCTAGAATTGATGTAGTTAAATTACACTGATGTATACATTTTAAACATTCACTCAAAATATGTTCCACAAGTCATGGACCAATGTCTGTCTCTCAATAGTGCAATGAATGCAATACCTTCCATTAAAATGTTCTAAAATGTAACCTGACCTAATAAAATTTACATAACACTAAAATTTTCGTGCTTATTTAGTTAAACTATTTATTATGGTTCAGGAAAATGTACAACTAATTGTCAATTATTTATTCAACTGACAATTTGAAATATGTTTATCAAACGAACAACTGACCAGCGTTAGTTGTTGATGAATAGAATTTTGTACGCGACACTCGACTACGGATGTTGCCAAATAATTGAGGCTACCATAAAAATAACAGTAGCTCTAGTCTTGACTTCGCTAATAAGTTAGTTTGAAAGGGAAGCTGTAAGTCTGTCATAAACTGACTTCAGTTTCTTTGCAAGGAGTATTTATTTTTGGTTCGCTGTCGACGTATTGCTGAATAATTAATACGACAGATTTAGAGGGCGTTCAACTTTAACGTAATTGTATCTTGTAGATAACTTAATAGGCTTAACATTTCTGAATTTATTTCTAAAATAAAGTTCATATTTTAGTTTACATTTTTCGCTTTATATGATTCAAAAAATGTTTTGGAACCTTTTGGATTTTCATATGTATCTTGGTTATGTACATGCATATTCTATGATTTGTCCAACACTTGTTGTTCTTGCCTAGTTAATAACATTAAAACTTATACATTTTTGATTTAATAGCATGTATCTTACATTTTATTATTTTGAATAACTAATATATATTCAGTTCTCTACATTGTGATGCCATAACATCCTTACTGTTCTCTTCTGCCAATAGTCCATTCGTCTCTCATTCATGTTCCTATTCCACTTCTTCTTCACTTTCAGACACTCAGTTCCTTCAGTTTTATAGATCCTAAAACTGGATCATAGTGTTTTTGTAGGGTAGATTTTTGGATCTCAATTTGTTTTTTCTTTGTTGATTTAACTTTTGAGAAGCAAATTACCTTTCTTCACTGCAGCTGTATCATGATATTTTTTAGTTGTTTCTCATAACTCTCAACTCTCTTATAACTGAAATCTTTTTAGTATTTGGGTCTTCCTATCTTTCTTCTTTATTTCTAAAATTCCCTTTCTGGCTTTATATTAAATTTGCTTTGTATAAATATTTCAGTTAGATTTTTATAAAGTAATATTTGAATTTGATATGTTATGTACAACCTTTTTTCTAAAAAGTCAAATATTGCCACTGCCATCTGCATTTATTTTTGAATATATTATACAAATCAATATAACTAATTCACTAAAAATAATATACAAACACTTGGAGTGGGAATCAATCCTAATTCAGACTAAATAAGAAACTGAGTATATGCAGATTGAAATGTATAATAGTCTATCAAATTAAAAAAATTAAAAAATAGGATTCAAATTTTCATTCAGAAAGTTATAGTTCTGCTACTACTGATTTGTATTATTCATAAAGGTAGTTCAGAAGGTTTACATTATTTTTTTTTTTAATGTTTGTGGTACAATAGAGCATCAATAATTCAAACATCAAAAATCTAAACTATCAATAATCCAAATTTGAATCCAGTATAAGAAGTGAATATTGTATTTGTTCAAAACATCCCTGACACAACTGTAAAACACGCTGTGCCTTACAGAATGGAGGGGGCATTGTGTGTGCCGTTATCGATAAAAACATTGATGGTAACATCATTAACATCCACTGAAGTCACTAAAATAGCGAACAAAATTATTCGATATTTTGATATGTGTGGTTCCTGAGTGGGTAAGGTTAAAACTGCAACAAACTTATTACTGTTTGGTCATGTTACTACATACATATCAATAACTACATTACTGATTTTATTCTGCCACCTCCCTTCCGTAAACATCGGAGTCAATTACGAACGATTTTAGCAAGTTTTTTTTACTTTAAAGACACATACTGGCCCATTTGTTGGTATCAAAGATATGAACAATTTGATAATCCAGGTGGGTCCTGTCCCAATTAATCCAAATTATTGATACTCTATTTACAATATACGCATTAGTAGATAAAGAGTAAATTTTTGTTTTTGGGGTATTATTGTTGTTTAATTGTTCGATGTAACCTCTAATTTATTGCGATGATGCATTTTGAGCATTTAAAGATTTATGATTCACTTTATTTTTTTTTGGTATTTAACGTCCGACTATTGTGCACACTTGGGCTAATGCAGATGATGGGATGATTTATAGCGTATGAAAATGCCAAGCCCTCGCCGGGAATCGAACCCGGGTCCTCGGGGTGAAAGCCTAGTACGCTATCAACTAGGCCACCGAGGCGGTTATGATTCACTTTACATAACTGTAAAAATTGTCAAATAAATGGTGCAATAGCATAAAACGAATTTTCTCAGATCAATTCCCTCAAAAATTATGTCTGTACGTTATAGACAAGACACTAGAAAATTGGTGGTACTGATTTCTTCTTTACAATTTAGTCACAAACTGAAAATTTCCTTTATTTCAAATTTGCTATACTGACTTGAGCCATGATTCTTCATATATGACCAAACTTTAGTAAAATCTTCTGATCCAGGAAATTAGGTAGATTTTTTACTTTTTTTGTATCTTCTAAAAATGCTTTTTTTATACACTGATCCCTTCATTTCACTTTGGTACTTATCAACTGTACTTGAGCAAAATTTTGTTTACTTCAAATCTCGTACTTAGACTTCAGTTATGAATCTTGATAAATGACCAAAACTGAGCTAAATCTAATTTTGACGAATTAGGTTGATTTTGATTTTTTTTTTTTTTTTTTAAGAACGTAGAACTGTTGTTTTTTTTGCGAAAGTAGCTACACAAGAAAATTTTGTAATGTTTTTGAATAATTTTATATTCTAGGTTGTATAAAACAATGAACCAGAAAAAAACCTGAAAAACAAAGTTATTCATTTCAGACTTGCAGTAATTGCAAAAAAATACGAGAACCATTGTCGGTACCAATTTTTAACAATGGTTTATTCTAAATAATTTTCTTTTTATGAAATGAGTAAACGAGTTCAACCTCCTTAACTAAATATGCACTAAAGAAATAGCCTAATATTAGAACAGCATGTTAAATTTAATGATCACGCCCAATTGACTTTAATTGCATGCAATCTAAAGTGCGTAAAGAAAGAGGAAAGTTATGAGTGGCAACAGCTGTAGCCAGTTGCAGGTAAAATGTAGACCAGCTGCAGTGGATTTCATACTTCTTGTAAAGTGGGAGGTTTGACTTGCAAAAAGTAAATTATGGGCTGCGAAGTGTGAAGTCCGTATAGTACATGTGTTTTAGTAAACATTTTTAAAATCTTGTCACAAGATTAAATTTGAACCGTTAATGACAAATAATTTGTTGAAACATGTTACAAACAGAATGAGTTGAAACATGTTACAAACAGAATGAGTTACTGAATTACAAGTAGGCTTAAAGAAGTTATTTTAGAAAATTTGTTAAAGGAAATTTTGAGTTCTGGTTTGAAATTTGAAGTATAACTATTTCCATTTTTGAATATTTTACACAGTTTGTTTAGGAAGGGATAGAGAGTAAAAATGTTTCTCTCTATTTAAAAAAAAATAATACATTAACAAAACAATTTACAAAATTAAACGGTGAACACAAAATTTTAATATTTTAAAAAATGAAAAATTGAACTACTTTTCCATTTACAATAAAACTGTTTTCCCGTTTACTATTTTTCAGTGCATGTACATAACAACGAATTTTTTAAATATACTCTTTTGTTCTTTCAAAATATATTTACTACATAAATAATAAAATTAATTAAAAATAAATAAATATTCTAAAGAAGATTATTATTTTAACTGATAAATTAAAAACAAACAGTGTATAAACACGCTAAAACTTCCTCACGTTCGATTATTTCGAAAAGTTTCGATAAAACAAAAACCCAATTAAAACAAATTTATTACTTATTCCTAAAAAAGTATAATTATTTGATTCAAGAACATAAACAAATACAGCACACAGCTATCTCCCTAATGTGATAGAAATGAATTCCTAAAAGTATTCACCTTACCATTTTTGAAATTCTAATTTTTACTGTCAAAATCAGCATCAAAATATACATACATTAGCATTTTAAGCCGTCAAATTAAATTGAAAATATAAAATGAACCCAGACCGTCTTCTTAAAGTGTCTTAATTTCAAGAGATTTTGAAAATTCCATGTGTTAACGCATGCAGTTTTGGACACTGATTGTGATAGTGAAATTGGATTTGAAAAAATTTTAAAGCAAGAAAGTTATGAATTTTGAAATATATGATTCCACTATTTTGAAATGAATTTTGCTGGTTAACAAACTTGTCCAAGCTACTACCGTAGTCAGTTTTTGTATTACGTCTGGAAATCAAACCAGATCAAAACTGCAATGTGAGCGTGCTCTCTCTCTCTCACACACACACACATACAATTCTAAAAAAATTACAAAAAGGGATCTAGAGGTCTGGATTGGTGCTCATTTTAAGGTCCCCCGGTGTGTAGTATTACCATGATGACTGCTTCAAAAGCTTATTTTTCTAATGGAAATCCATTAACTATTAGTTTAGTTTGCCTTGATTTATTCACGATCCCTAAATTTCTTTCATTTCAAATTTTCTATACTGATGAGTTATATATCTTCATTTATAACTGACCCGCAGAAGAGTGCGGACTATATTCACCTATTAAGAGGATTTAGACGTCCCTCGCAGTACCAGAGTTTAACACACACTTACACATACAACACTACACTTACGACTTTAACTTTTTACACTCACACTTACATTTAGGGAGGCGATAATAGCCTCAATGTGCTTTTCGCCTTAAAATAACAACAACAACAAAAATCATTTGTGACCAAAGTTTGAACATTATAAAGCAGTTTAGAGAAATTAGGACTATTTTTCAGGTATTTTTTATCTGTTTACGAGCCAGATTTTTGGTGAGATAGTGATCTGATATATTCTGCTTAAGCAAAATTTGAACATAATTTATTTAGGATTATTTGATAAATAAGAGCTTAAAAACAAGAATGTTTGAAAAATTAAAAATAATATAAGCAAACTACAGATACATTCCAACATCATTTACCACCTAACTACATTTAACATTTACTATCTACATTCCAATTAATTTAACTTATCAAATGTTGTCTACACTGAGACATTCAACTAAAAATCTTTCCCTTTTTGAACTGGAGAGATTTTAAAATGGATATTCATCAATCTTCAGAACTGATTGTTTGACTATATCTATAAATGACTTATAAAAGTCAAATCAGTAATTAAAAATCTATGTGAATTAATTTTTTAAACCATACTATGTTTACTTTAGGTTTCAAATTTCAAAATAAATAATGACTTACTTAAAATTAACTTAATTTGAAGTATATTTTGGTAACTTTGAACGAAAAACGCTGTTAAATGAATTCATTAATGAATGAATTAATTAACACACTGGGTTTGGTTTAAATCCACATCCCAAACTATAAACTTTTCATCATTCCATTATTTACGAACTAACATAAGCTAACAGGACACAAACAAAAACATTTCAAAATAAAAAATACATTAAACAATTTTTTCCAGTAAAAATCCAACGCCACTGTAAATTTTACTTTACGGCATAATAAAGAAATGTACTAATGTAATGTGGCGACTGCCACCTGTCCACAGTCGTTTCGTGTGATCCCCCCAGGCAGCGTGCCAATGCTTTTCTTAGCCACTCTACAGCATAGTTTCTTAAGTGATAATTAATAGCAAATTCCATGCCAAAGCAAACCAACTCTTAAAAATTATTAAGTATGCTCAATTTCTTTTACAAACACTGTAAAAGAAACAATACGCATTGTGACAGTACGCTGTTCAAAGTAAGCAGAGTTTAACCGATGGAAATTTATTTTGGCTGACCAAAGAGACGAATCCGTCAATTTTGTTTCTAAAAGTAATGTAGAATCATCAGTTCGTTCACTTAATAAGCTCCAATTGTTACCATTGGCCAAATATTCACAGAACACACAAGATTAGTAGAAAATGGAATAGGTGTAAAAAGGAGTAATAAAATGTAAGGAACATTTTTATATGTCATTTCAGTTGTAGGAAAATGAACTATTATAGTGGCCATCATGTTACTATCCAAACCCAGGATTTTTGAAAAATGTTACTTCACCATCACAATCAGTATTAATATCTGTGTAAATTAGTATTTAAAATTTTAAAGTTCCATTGGAAATAAAAAAAAAGTAAATAAAAAATAAAAACGATCCGGGTTCATTTTTATATTTTCAATAGAGTTTAGAAATTGTATACGCTAATTTATGCAGATTTTAATATTGATTATTATGGTGAAATCAGATTTTCAAATAAAATTATAAAATACAAAATTACTGTGATAGTTTCATTTTGAAAATTTCCTTCTATCATGTCACTGAAATAGCAGTGTACACTGTTTATAATTATTTTATCATGTACTGAAATACTAGTATAAAATGAGATTAAGAAAATTTAAATTACGGTAGTTGTTTGAATGTTTTTAAGCTACTGCAAGAAGTTTTACATTACTTCATTAGCTACATGCATTATTAGAAATACCGTCCCAGCAGGGGGGGGTGCAGACTAGCTGCACCTATTGAGAGGATTTAGACGTCCCTCGCGGTACCCAAGTCTAACACACACATACAACACTACATTTACGACTTTAACACTTTACACTCACACTTACATTTAGGGAGGCGATAATAGCCTCAATAAGCTTTTCGCCTTAAAATAACAAAAAAAAAAATATTAGAAATACCGCTGTAATTAAACTTGAAAAAAAGAGTTTTTAACTTTCAAAAGATGTGATAACTAGATTATACTCTAAAATGAACACTTCAATAGCCCTACTTGAAAAAGGACTGAAACTTGACGTACCACTGACACACCCTGAAAAATTAGAAATTCCAGCCCATGCTTACGTATAAGTAAAAATAAATAACTAAATAATAAATAAATAAGTAAAAATAATAGCATAAAATGTTAGCCATCTTTATATACTATAAAACCTGTTCAATTTTGTTGTGAAAATTATGCTCAATTCATGAACAAGAATATTGAACTAAACCTATGCGATGCAAAAGTGGCACAGGCTAAGGCAGGCAGCAAACTGGCAAGTTTAGAAGCATGCTGGTAAATGGCGTTTTTAAGAACACTCATAAAATCCTTTAGGTCTTGTTAAGCCTGTTGCCTCTGGTGAGGGATTCTCTCTGCTCCTTCTGTGTCGTGTCAATTGGTAATATGGTGCGTTCATCTGGGCAATGGGGGATTGGGGGAATGAGACAGGACTTGATGGCCAAAAAAAGAAGCCGCTGTTCACCTTGTGAGACTGAAATGTAGGACTATTTACACAATTGCAAGAAGTGTGATATAGAAGTGAGCTACAGAATAGCATGTCAAATGATGGAGGTGATTCCCTGGTCAACAATTACGAAAACATCTATCTTCTCCCAAGACCAGGCCCTGAACTGACAAAAACACTTGAGATAACACAAGAGATCTCTGAGTCAGCTATGTTGGAAGCCAGTGCAACCTCAATGGCAAATCCGAAAAGAGAAAAAAACCTATGCAAATATATTCAAAATTTTTACTATATATTGAGATTCGATGTGACTGGAAAAAAAATATTATTTCACCTATCAAAACTAACACATAACATGCTTGTTTCATATAAAATATTTATCAAAATATAAATCTGTCATCCATTATGTCAAATAACGAAAAACTAGTAGTAGGCGAGTTAGTGTGTGTGTGTGTGTGTGTGTGTGTGTGTGTGTGTGTGTGTGTGTGTGTGTGTGTGTGTGTGTAAGTCTGTCTGTCTGTCTGTCTGTGTGTATGTGTGTGTGTGTGTGTATGTGTGTGTGTGTGTGTGTGTGTGTGTGTGTGTGTGTGTGTGTGTGTGTGTGTGTGTGTGTGTGTGTGTGTGTGTGTGTGTGTGTGTGTGTGTGTGTGTGTGTGTGTGTGTGTGTGTGTGTGTGTGTGTGTGTGTGTGTGTGTGTGTGTGTGTGTGTGTGTGTGTGTGTGTGTGTGTGTATGTGTGTGTGTGTGTGTGTGTGTGTGTGTGTGTGTGTGTGTGTGTGTGTGTGTGTGTGTGTGTGTGTGTGTGTGTGTGTGTGTGTGTGTGTGTGTGTGTGTGTGTGTGTGTGTGTGTATATTTTCAGTTGCTGCAAGAAAGATTTCATTATGCAGCTTCCTTAAATAAAATATAAGATGACAGCCATAAACATAAACACAAATGTTGCAACTTACAAGAGTCTGACAATTAGGTCATGCACTGTAAGATATGAACTTTAAAAGAAATTTATAATATATAAAAACTGCTAAATAGTACATGTTTAATTTTGCAAAATCAAAATGATGATAAAATAAAATCCACCAAGCAGGGTTACAATGTGAATAAATCTATTTAAATATTTTACTATATTCAGATTCGATTTGATTAAATAAAATATCGTACATAGTTAATAAAATAAAACCTACAACAAAAACTAAAATTATTTAAAGAAATTAATGAATTAAGCAATGGTTTCAAAAAATGTTTAAGATCTGCAGATCCCTTTAAATTCTGAATCAGAGATTCGGCTGAATCAAGATTCATAACATAATAACAGTAAAATTTTAAATACTGTTGTCTACATTGCATAGCACAAATAAGCGTACAAATATTATTTTGTAGTTTACATTTAGTAATTAAATGAATACGTGAGTAGTACTAATGTGAATACGTGAATAGTACTTATGTGAATACGCGATTAGTACTATGACACACAAATATGCTACTAACCTTAAAATCATTTACATTACTGAACAAACATAAAAATTTAATTACGAACCAACTATACATAAGCCTGCCTTAAAAATTAATTACAACTTTTTATCTGATTCAATCTGACTTATGCTGCAGCGGCTTTGAACGGCAAAGGCACACCAAGGAACAACAGTGAACAGTTTGAGAACCACTAATCTAGTGTGACATGTTTTGTTAGAAGACTGAAGAATAGTCCAGTACGACTAAAACATATCAAAAATTGGCAAAAAAGATTTTTTGCAACCAAGGATATGTAAAGAACTTAATAAGTTAATTTGTAAAATTATATATATATATATATATATATATATATATATATATATATATAAATTTAAAATGGTTGTTTTAAAAATACCTAGATCAGAAATTTTCCTGTACTACTCAAACATTCTTTTAAAATTGCCAAGTTTCCTTTTGTTTTCTTAAAAAAGTAAATACATATATCAGAATAAAAAGCGTAAAATATTACTAAACTAAAATCATGTTTTGAAGATAGAGATTTCTTATTAAACACTAGCCGCCTCGGTGGTCTAGTGGATAGCGTACTAGGCTTTCACCCCGAGGATCCGGGTTCGATTCTCGGCGAGGGTTTGGCATTTTCATACGCTATAAATCATCCCCAATCGTCTGCATTAGCCCAAGTGTGCACAATAGTCGGACAATAGTGCACAATAGTTAAAAAAAAAAAAAAAAAAAAAAATTAAACACTAGCTGAAGTATCCAGCGTTGCATTGGCTTTACTGTTTTTGAAATATTCGCAAAAAAAGCGATGACGTAATATAATCTGTTTTCATATCAAATGTGCAAAATTTCATAAAAAGTACCAACACTTTCCTTGAAGAAGTGCAAAAGGAGGATGGGGTGTTTTTTTTCAAAATCTCATGTAGACCTTCCCCTTGTTTTGAATGTTAAGTGTACTAAATTTCATCAAACTATGAATAATACTACAAATTTTTGGAAAAAATACTAAGGATTGTTTATAAAACACAGAAGACTATTTAATCTATTATATCTGAAGTATATTTTAGTCTACATCCAAATTAATACGACAGAGAATCCAAATTATGTTCGCACGCACCTAGTTAAGGTAAATCTACACTACAAATCCCATTAATTTAATGTATCTGTAATTTATCTTTCAATGGTAACAATACATCACATGTTTTGTTTCAAAACCCACTCATTGCTGCTGGTTTATAGTAATCCATACGACTGTGTGGCGGATTAAACACATTTATTAAACCGATTGCTATTACTGTTTGCATTAGCTGTAAAAGCCTCAGCTGAAGATTAATAGTCCTGTCAAGAGCGGGCTAGATGAATGAATACAAAAATAACAAACATGCAATTTGAATCCACTAACCTTGGCAACGTCTTCACTTTCTGTCGAATCAGCCTTGAGCTCACTAGGAGCGGATGTAAGCCTCTTCTCTACATCTTCACTGCTCGCACTGCAACATACAAAATTTATAATTAACATAATTTATAAACAAAATATTTACAATATTGTGTATTTTCATAATTTACATTATTTAACAAAAATTATTAAATTATTTTTGTTTTATTTTTCTTCTAATATACATTATGATTATTTTCTTTGAAAAAAAATGGTTTTGTAATACATGAAATGGATAAAGCCAATGCAAACAACAATTTTTTTTTAAATTAAAAGAATGACAAACTACATTCCTGAAGCTTGTAAAACTGTTATTATTTTATATATAAAATTTTATATATATATATATATATATATATATATATATATATATATATATATATATATATATATATATATATATATATATATATATATTAACAAGTCCAATTAAGAGTGATAAATCTAATTTCTTTTTAAACTTATCGATGAAGGTTGTTTCACTAGAATAACCTATACTAATAATGATTTCTCCCCAATAATTCATAGAAGGCCTAAACACTAAAATACAGAAAACAGGATGATAACATTAACACCTTGTAGTACGTAAATATCTCTTCCAAACACCTGATATTAAAAAAAAATTTATACTTCCCATAAGGTGCAACAAACAATATTTTTTAATTTTATTTTCTCACCGTTGGAAGTATATAGAAAGGATTTTAATGCTTGTTTATTAAAATATCATAAATTTAAAATTTTTTGAAAGTGGTCAGGGTTCCTTTTCGTAACCTATAAGATATTTGATAATAGGTTTGTATCATTCTAAAACATTTAGAATGATGTTTATACTAAATCTAGTGATCATACTTAGTACGATTCTAAGAGGTTACACTACAAACACATACGTTTTTAATATATAATAATATCTTATAATTTGTTAGATAAGGAATACTCTAACCTTTCAGTATGAAGATCACTAGATGTTAAACTCGATTCTTCACTTCCGACACTGTTCAAAGAGTGGCAATTATTTTCCCTCTGCCGCCTTTCCTCCCACTCGGCTCTGGCTTCATCTTGTACTCTTCGTTTCAATTCAGACACTCTTTTTCGTTCTTCCTCTATCACTAGACTACCTATAAGTATTTTTGCAGTAATTAATAGTTATTGTCGACAGAAGTATAAAATTAAAGCACGATGTAAAAATATAAAATAATAAACTAAACGCAACTGTAGAGTGGATTCTACATGGGGCAAAACTGTGTTTTTATTTAACAAGAAAACCTCTTTACGTTTTTAGTTCCAATAGTTAAATTTCAAAATAATAATTTTGAAGTGTTAAAAATGAAGAAATTAAAACAGTAAAACAACTCAGCTAATGTAAAATCCCCTAGATAACAAAAAATCTGAATATTAGGCAGTACATTTTAAATACAACGAAGCTGAAATGGTTTCTTCTGTGAATATTTGGATCAGTTATCTGTAATTCGATAAATCACTAAAAATTACTTTTTATGTTAAAAATTTGTTTTATTTTTATATATTTTATAGAAACAACTGTATAGAAAACAACTTCGATGATTTGGTCATGTCCAAAAGATGAACAACTTCCCAAACAGATTTTAAAATGGAAACTAAATGGTCGCAAAAAAGAGGAAGACTGAGACTTAGTTGGAGATGTAAATGATAATGAAGTGAGACAGAGAAGATTGTATACAGATCTACGGAATGATAGAAAAAAATGAAAGCTAGGAATCAGAAGACGTCGGAGAACGTTTTAAGCTGGCAAGAAGAGAGATAGACATATAACATACTCTGGCAGTTGTAACCAATAGGGCCAAGTGGATATACGAGGTACATTCAGAAAGTAAGTTCCGTTTCAATTTCTCTACGCTGCAGCGCTGCGATCATAGTTCCGCACATGCGCAGTAGACGCTCTGTATCAAGAAGAAGAAACATGCGCCTTTTTGAGATCGCTGTCAGCCACGTAAGCTTTGTTGTGCTTGTTTACAATGTCGGTGTTGATTGAAAATCCCGCCGCTTGTGAAATCAGATCTGTGATTCGTTTTCTGAATGCTAGAAAAGTGAAACCAATTGAAATTTATCGGCAAATTTGCGAAGTTTACGGACAAAATGCGATGAGTGATTCAATGGTGAGAAGATGGGTCCGACAGTTAAATGAAGGACATAGTGAAGTGCACGATGAAGAACAAAGTGTGCGTACATCTTTGGTTACAGAAGAACTGGTTCACGCGATTGATGACAAGATCCAGGAAAACCGCAAGTTTACAATTAGTGCTCTCGCTATGGAATTTAAATAACCTTAATTATTTAATCTTATTTTTGTAATTGGTTACAAATGCAATGTTTTTTTTTTGAAATTTGCGCTTCAAACATTGTACTTTTCTAGTTACAAACTTTTCGACTTCCGACTTATATAATGTTTAATCATGAGTGACAAATGTTTTAGAACTAGTAAACTACATGATACAATTTAATTTGTTAAACACTGCTAATTAAATGTAGTTAAATTAATTAAATGTAGCTCATAAAAAACTTATTTTTTTTAATAATTTTTTTTTTTAATAGTGTTTAGTCTGTTTTCCTATTACCATTCTTGATTTTTAATTTGAAAATATAATAAAATAACAAACTTTTCAATGTTTTAAAAAATCAGTATAATATTTATTTTGTCAAATCTGAATGATTAAAAAATGTTAAGAGGCACAGTACTAAGTGTAATCTACTGCAATTAAATAAACTGGCAGGCAGTATATTTAATCAAAGAACACCATCAGTGAAAAAGTAAATATTAAAAACCAGACCTTGTTTCGCTAGATGAAGATGTCTATTTCTTTCAATTTCTTGAAGGGATGCGATTGTTCGTCTTCCAAGAGAATTGGTGGACATCTCCATTGGTGCTCCTGACGTTATTCTTGAAATCCTTTCTAAATCATCTTGACTTCGTTTTCTAACTGCTTCCTGTCAAAACAATATGAGTACATATTTTTAGTACACAGAATTATACAACATTAAAAATATTTATAAAATTAAGCTTCTCTTTTTAACGAAATATTTTGGGTTTTAACCAAAATAGATTTTGATCCTCGTTCTAGGTTTTCTACTATTCGTTCTTTTTAAATTATGTTGCCGCCAATTGAGTGGCACTAATTTCTTAAATTATATATTTAAAATTTCTGAGATTCTTTCTGTCTGTTATATTTGGTTCATGTTAACATATTTAATTGTTCAGCTTTTATAAGTTAATAAAGAAAGGGCACTAAAGAAATATTTTTCCATCTAATTCTGTGTTTGTTTTGTTCCAGTAATTTTTGTACATATTTTTTCTGCATAAATGGTGAATCGGCATTCTTAGTTTCTTTACGGTAAATAAAATTTGGTTCCTTCTCTCCTCTTTTGTTCTGCCCGCCTTGCCTGTCAGTTTAGATTCTGGGGTCCATCTTTCATCAAGTACCAGGCAGGTAATACATACGTATAAAAAACAATGTAAAAAAAGTACATAAATATACACAAAAACAAACAAAATTTAAATTATCACAATTTTTTCTATCAGGTAACTTGAAAATTACTATAAATGTTACAGAATTGCAAAAAAACAAAATTTGTATGTACTAATACACACTACATCAGCTGGTTTTATTCATTTTGTAAAAAACCTGTTTAAATTGTTTGAAACAAAATTTACAAGCTGTAACTTCAGCAGTAAACATTTTTTAACTAAACAAAGTACAAGTGGCGACTTAGTTTTTATGGCCATATTAGTAGGATGAACAGCAGTAGACTTACTAGGCGGATCTTTGCTTTCTTCAGAGATCGGAAAACGAAGAGTAATTGGTTCAGGCGGGTCCAGGAAGACTTAACTGAGCTGGCGATATCAGATGAGATGATTGACGATGTACTTGAACTGCGAAAACTTATACATAATGAAAACCTAAGGTTCCAAGTAAAACCAACATCTAAAAGGGGCGGGGCAGTCTTGGATGAAAGAAGGAAGGCAGCCTCGGATAGAATGAAGCAGTATTGGATACAGCGGAGGGCAGCTAACGCACATCAAAGTAATTGATTTGGCGTACCCCAAAGTGGGTGATCCGGATGAAAGAAAGAAAGTATAAGTGGATGGCACTAATAGTAATGCAAACATTCTGATGGGAAAGGTTTATTAAAAATTTTTTTCGTTTTGCTCATTCAAAAAAAAAAAAAAGAAAGAAAATTTGGGGATTATTATAACTTAAATTTTTCCTGTTACTAATTTTCCATTCTGTACATCACACAACATATTTGCCGTGAGATACCATCCTATGCTTTTACCTTCATTTATTCATTAAAAAAATATTTTAAAAAATATATGCTTCATGAAACTATGAAATAATCATACATCGGTCAATACATGCAGTACTTACTTGGTCTAATATCTGTGCCTCAGCACTCTGCAGCTGTGAATCAATCTCACTCAATCTGTTTCTGCCCTGTACAATACAAACAAACCTTATCTAACAAAAAGCTCTTATCACAACACAGATAAATACTGACTTGTATTACTTTAATTGAAACCACTATCTGGTTTACACATAATCACCAGTTAACTCTTTGTGAAACATGACACTTAAGTTTGTGTTATGAGAAAGGTAGTGTAGATAATGGACACCATTTATTGATTTTCCCTGCCAAAACACTATTTAATGTGTATAAATAAGAATCCAAAGTATCAGTATGGGGAAATTATCACAGACAACAACAAAAAATCTTAACCTAACCTATGATTACTGACCTTTTGTTGCAACATCTGATAAAGTACAGCTGCTGCTCTGAAAAAGCAGTAACTTACTACACACTTCTTTGCAGCGAGTAACTCGATAAATGCTATAAAGATTATATTACTTAGTTTAATAATGGGCAAAACAACAACAATATAGCATTATTACATGTTAAGTGGTGTCTATTAATTACACAAATACCTGAGAAATGTAAGAACAATTTTAAAATATTCTACAAGTAGTGAAATTTTCTCTTTTTTTTTTTACGTCCGACTATTGTGCACACTTGGGCTAATGCAGACGATGGGATGATTTATAGCGTATGAAAATGCCAAGCTCTGGCCGGGAATCAAACCCAGGTCCTCGGGGTGAAAGCCCAGTACACTATCAACTAGGCCACCGAGGAGGCTCTCTCTCTCTCTCTCTCTCTCTCTCTCTCTCTCTCTCTCTCTCTCTCTCTCTCTATCTATATATATATATATATATATATATATATATATATATATATATCAGTATACCTAGTTGATAGCGATAGCGTCCTGGCTTTCACCCCGAGGACCCGGGTTTGATTCTCGGCCAGGGCTTGGCATTTTCATACGCTGTAAATCATCCCATTGTCTGCATTAGCCCAAGTGTGCACACAATAATCAGAAGTTAAAAAAAAAAATATATATATATATATGACATCTTTTCAGGCTGAGACATACATGGTTGGAACATGGTTACCAAGCCTGGCATAGCTTAGTCTACCATGGCCAGGACTTGTACAACAGGCCTTGATGGGCTTAGCCTATATAGATGTTTTAGCCTGACTGAGGCTTGTGCTTCTGTGGATGGCCTCACCTAACTTAACTATAGAGGACTAGTGAAAATAGTATATCTATACAACAATAAAAAAATCTTCCCATAATAGTTATCATTTTCACTTGACAACAAAGAAATTGTAAATTTGATCCTACATGGTCTCCATTAATACTGCCGTTTTCCTCTCCCATTTTGTGCTGTCTTCTATTTATTTAGTTTTATATAAAAATCACTGACAAATATGTTTTAAAATACTTAGAAGGATTTTGTTCAGTAATAATAATCATTTTTGCAAATGAAATAGAAAGGGTATTATTAAATTAAAATTTTGATTTAAGTTACTTTTTATGTATGGTAGTAGTTATAATTTATTACAAATATAAAATATTAACCTATTACCTCTTCAATCTTCCTCAGCAACTCTATTAGTTCTACTTGAAGTTCTTTAGTGTTTGCAGTAGCATTCCTTTCAGCTTCATCTCTCTCTGCTTCAAGGCTTTTAATTTTCTCTCGTCTTTCTTCTATTCTGCTATTCAATTCGTTCACTTCTCTCTGCAACTCTTCTCTTCTAGACAACCATCCTTCAAGAAGGCTGAATTCCATATCTTCAAAAGACTATTAAAAAAATAACTTTTAGTCTTATACCTTTTAGGAAGTTTATTTTTTATTTTAGCAATGCCATTTCACCTGAATCAATGTTAAAATATGTATAAATTAGCATTTTAAATTTCCAAATTATTTGATATAGGAAATCAGCTACCGCATGGGAAAAATAATTAGTATTTTGATTTTTTTAAAAAATTCTGAAATATTAGAAAAATTAAATTCGGGACTGAATATAAATCTGAAACCTCTTAATTGTTCAAAATTGGTTTTACGGAATTTGACCAGGCTACAGGCAGCTTTGACAGGCCCCAGGAAAAATTACTTTTTAAAGAAATAGTGAATAAACATATTTGTTAATATAAAATTTAAAAAATCACTACTGATGTAAGTATTGAAATTACTAAAAAAATATTAGGGAGGATTTTAAGACTAAATTCAATAGTTTTTGAAACAATAAAAAATTAATTTGTTTATAAACTTGAAGAGACTTTATATTTCAAGTACAATGCATTGCCAATGATTATAAAACATACTTTGAATATCATGTTGCTCTTTGGAAGTAACCTGACAGATATCAGACCAGAATACTGCTGGATAAACAAAAATGTCAAATTAATGGAGGTTCTTTATAAAAAACCTACGTTTATTGCCCAAATATGTACTATACATTTTTTGAAGTTTCCTGTAGTTTAATATTTTTAACTAATGCTTGTACTAGGCTTACATTAGCAAAATGAAAAAAAGTTGAGTATCTTTTTGTGACTGTGTAATGTACATGCCTATATATCACCATATTTAATTAAAAGTTTCACTTGGCCCTTGAAAAAAAAATGTTGACAACTTCTGGTCTATGGCCCTGATTTGGTTGCATGCATAAGTCAAGTTAGCGTAGTAAAATTATAATAAAAGAAATATAAAATTAATAATCTTTAGAAAATACCAAGTGACAGTCAAGTTTTTAAAGAAATGGTTATACTAATAAATATTATTTGATATACATTCAAATAAATAATAATAATAATAATTGAGTGACATATGGTTATGTTACTGTGACACATCATTTCTGTTAGTATATAACACAAGTTGTAAGTTGTATTCACATAAGCCTAAAACATATATAGATGACAGGTACAGCTGATGACAATATTTTTCTTCTACAAGTATTAAAGCTTGTAGACATTGGTCGTTTCTTATTAAATTGTCTGAAATAATAATTAATGACACCATTTACAGTGGTACCTCGATATACGAGTGCCTTAATATACAAGCGTTTTGAGATATGAGCCGCCGAGCGAGCGATATTTTGCTTTGAGATGAGAGCAAGATTTGAGATACGAGTAATCGCACACTACACCGCTGCAGACGACCCCAACATGCGGTGGGCAAGTTGGTGTCGTGTTCAGCGTCTAACAGTTTCTCCCAACTCGGACTAGACCTCAGTCTGTGCGCTTGTTTCCCTCGTTTTCGAAGCATTTTTGATAAGTTGGGTTCGCATTTTTTGCTTTTTGTACATTTACAAAACATTATCACATTTATTTTTATAACCATGGGTCTGAAGAAGAAAATGATGTCTATTGAATTATAGCGTGAAATAATAGAAAAACATGAGCAAGGTGTGCAAATAATTGACTTGGCGAGGAGCCGCCTCGGTGGCCTAGTGGATAGTGTACTAGGCTTTCACCCCGAGGACCCGGGTTCGATTCCCGGTGAGGGCTTGGCATTTTCATACGCTATACATCATCCCATTGTCTGCATTAGCCCAAGTGTGCACAATAGTCGGACATTAAACAAAAAAAAAAAAAAAAAAAAATGACTTGGCGAGGATGTACAGGCATAGCACATCAAAGATATGTACTGTGCTTAAACAGAAGGAGTTGATAAAGGGTATAACGCCAGCTAAGGGCGTTACAATAATTTCTAAGCTCCGGACCTCTCTCCATGAAAAGATGGAGAAACTACTGATGGTGTGGGTGACAGAGAAGTAGCTTCAAGAAACAACCTTAACACAAAGCATCATATGTGAGAGGAATCGGAAGACTCATTTAAAGCCAGTCAGGGTTGGTTTGACAAATTTAGGAAAAGGACCGGCATTCACTCCATCATCAGGCATGGTGAGGCAGCTGAGGTTTACATCAAAACGTTTTCCGAACTGATAGAAGCCAAAGGATACAGACCCAAGCAAGTTTTCAACTGTGATGAGACAGGGTCTTTTCTGGAAAAGGATGCCGAATAGGACTTGCATACCAGCAGAGGAGAAGACGATGCCAGGTCACAAACCCATGAAGGATAGATTAACTCTAGCACTTTGCTCATTGGAGCAACCAATGAGTGTTTTTATTGAATATGTATTTGTTATTTATAAATAAATGTTTCTTCTTGTAAATACATTTTTCTTATTAAAAAACACAACAAAAACAACTGAGGTGGTGTTTTGGGAGCTGGAACTGATTAATGGCATTTCAATTAATTTCAATGGGGAAAATTGCTTTGAGATACGAGCAATTTGACATACGAGCAAGGTTACGGAACGAATTAAACTTGTATGTCGAAGTACCACTGTACTGTCAAACTACAAACAGTAATATATTAAGTAATCACATAAACATTTACCTTTTTTTCAGCTTCAAGTATTTCTTGTTTCTGCCGCAATAAATCGATTAGTTTAGACTTCATTTCAGAATCTTCTGTACAAGAATCTAATTTTTGTTCAATCCTAAAACAAGTTTTTTATTTACATTTTTTTAAACAACCAAGAGACTCAATCCAAAACTGCAGGATCTGAAATAAGTATACTTTAAAAATTTTACGTGTCCAAAAGTGGATTACTGATGTTTCAATAAAAATGTCTCTACATCAAAACAGTATTTTAATAATGCTGTCAACAGATATCATAAATAATACACGAGTTAATTTCAGATGTTGAACCAGATAAACCAGCTTGTGCCTAAATACCTCGCTTGATAATTAATAATTGTAAAGAAATTTGTCAAATTATCAGCTGTGATCTGTCAAAATAAAGTTAGCTGATATTTGCCTCTTTTGTAAAATTGCAACAAATTACAGTTTAATCAAGAGTCTATTATTATCTAATATTATAGCTATTAGATGATTAAATTTATTGGTGATTCAGAAACTTGTGTATTATGAAATAGTTTCAAAAACTTGTTTACAATTTTTTTGAAGTAACTAAATTGTTTTAGAGAATACAATTGCTTTTAAGTTTATTTTATAAAATGCTGAATATTATTAACTAGTGGCTGCTGGTGGATATATTACAAAAAAAATATAAACATGTTATAAAAATATTGCTTTTTTTTACTTATCAGTATATTAAAAAGTTAATTTTTGTATGACTTAGAGTTTCTTTAAAATATGAAGTTCTTAGAAACAAGTATAAATGTATAGAGTGACCTCATATGTGGGACTTCATAGCTGATTTTTTTTTCTGTTTAAATGAACAAATATGTAGCATTGGCTAAGACACTTTCCTTTACTAAATGTGCTTGAACATCTCTTAAAAAGATGTTCTTGAAGATGAAAGTGCAAAAAAAGAATGACTACTAATGTAATTTTATTTTCTAGATGTCTTTATCACGAGAAAATTAATTTAAAACTACCTGAGACTTGAAATTCTTTTTATATTCTTCTTCTTTTCTGCTAGGATTATTAGTACTGTGTTCAGTATAATGATCTGCCTTCCCTAGCTTCGTCAATTCTACTTTCGTTGATGCGTTTCAGAGAACCTCCATCTTCAAAAACTAGAGATATAGTTTTTGAAGATGGAGGTTCTCCGAAACGCGTCAACGAAAGTAGAATTGAGGAAGCTAGGGAAAGCAGATCATTACACTGAACACAGTACCTGAGACTTTTAAAAAAAACAATTACTTACCTATAATTAATAAACCTAATTACTACAATATCTTTGCAACAAAAAGGAACAAAATATTTTTCATAATTTAGTAAATTAAGAAATACAAATGTTGATAAGTGGAAAATAGTTTTGTAAATCTACCTTGGTTTAATGCACTGCACTTCTGCTTGTACAGGTTTGTATCAACTCAATACATGGACTATACTGTAATACTACAAAATGGTCCATAGGTATCCATACAAACAAATTTGCTATTTTGATAACATTTATTAAAATACAAAAGAATATAGATATAATATAATGAAACGATACAAAATATGTTTGAAATGTCCCCCACCAATGTTAAAGCACAAAGCTATTTCTTTTCCAATCATGCAGAACTCTTTAAAGAACTTAAAGCATTATTTTTGTATATACTTCATGATATGTTGCTGAAAATGAATACCTTGGATCTTTTCCTAGTAACACTCCCAGACATAAAAATCAAGGGAAGATTTGGTGACTACAGTAGCCACTCCACAGCATTGTGAAACTGTTCATCAAGCCACCCATGGAAGTCAAGACTATAATGTGAAGGGGCTCGGTCCTGATGGAAATATTTGGAAATGGTCCTTCATTAAATACTTTTGTCCTGTAGCATGTTTAAGACATTACTAGAATTTAGGTTATCACTGATAAAAATAGGCCCAGAATATTGTCAGACTAAACCATCTGTTGCACCTTGCATCAAACCAAGGTGGGTTGTTATTGCTCCAGCAGTGTATATTTTGGCAGCTGACTTCCCATTCATATAAACATTTGCCTCAGAGAAAAATATATATTTGAAAACAATGGCTTATTTCTGAAATTTTCAAGAGACCAAAAATCATTACAGACCCCAAAAAATCTTTCGGAAGATAAACATCACGTATACGTATAGGTCGTTATAGACACCAAAAATCATTCGAAAGTTAACAAAAATCAAATAATTACCGAACAAAACGTATAATTCGTTATTGACCTCAAAAATTTTTAGAACAAAATTCAGCACTCCTGTCATAATCATCATCTGACGTGTTATGGAACAATTTAACTTTGCATGGATGCTATTTCTTCTCTTTATTTGTTTCACCAACTTTGGGGTACACTAAATCAATCACTTTTTAATGTTCTGTGCCTTCTTCGTAGCCCATTATTGCTTCATTCGTTGTGATCTTGCTTTTCTTTCTTCGTCAGAGATTTGGATCGTTCGCTTGGATTTGACTTTGCCTTGGAACCGTTGCTTCTTGTCCTTGGTTATTGTTTTGGCTGTTTTGTCCATGAACATAGTGTCAGTGATTTGTAATTCTGTTATGGATGCTATTTATTATTGTTATTATTTACAATTCTAGGAATTCTTGTTTTACTAATACCAGTTTCCAATATAGGTACATGCTACTCTTCTTTGCACTTTTAGAAACAGCTGCAAGAACCATAATTGTTTTTTTTTTTTCATTACAATTCTGGGAGGGCCACATCTTGGTTGGTCTTCAGTGTTATCTGTGCCTTAAATTTCTGTATCAGCTTAGCAACTGTGTCATAAGTAATTTGTATTTAATATGTTAAAACGTGCTCTCACTTGATGTGTATTACCTGATTCAGCTAGTAAAATAATATCAATATATTCTTGCTTAGGTATTTTTTTGTTACGTCTATGCAAAACAAAACCATAAGACAGTTGTCTGAGCAAATTGTCAAACAAGAAGACTCTGCAACTATAATTATTCTGAAAGAGCTGTGTTTTTTTGTAGTTTATTCATATAAAGAAATTAAAATGTGTTTATTCAACAAAAAACACGTGGTAGAAGGAACATACTGCTGCCAAGTTCAACCATCTATCAGGATAATGAACATCTGTTACATAATATTAGAAAGAGGAGAATGGCTTTTTATGGACACCTAATAAGGCTACCAGAAGAAAGACTGACGAAGAAACTCCTAAATTACCAACTCAAGATGAAAGTAAAGAATGAGTTGCTTAAGGAAGTGGAACAGGACCTGAAAGAATTAGGGATAACGGAGGAACGTCTGAAAGAATTAAGAGAAAAACCAATCCTTAGGGATAAAAATACTAGATTAAAATTTAAAGAAGGAACAAAAAGAGTTGCCTTTTACTCAAAGGAAATTAGACTACAGAGATCTATAAGACTGAAAAAGTATTGCGAGAATCTCAAAAACTTAAAAGAACCAAAGTTGAAAGCCCAAAAGAACCAAAATTGACTAAATGTGCTCCACTGAGGGCTAAAAAAAAAAAAAAAATTAAAATATTAGAAGGATGCTAATTTTAACAGCATAAAATTAACCAAAGTTTGTATGGAGATTTATAGACCACCTTGTATTAAAACAAGATATGAAACACTTACAGTTGGAGTTCAGCTTGCTGTTGTTCTAGTCTTTGTTTGCTTTGTGTTTGTCTTTCTGTTTGCTGCATCACACATCTGTCCATCTCTTTATCACATTCAGTCATCCGGTCACGTAACATTCCTAACCTGTTTTCTTCCTGTGATAATTTTTCGTTTTGTAACTGCAATTCTCCACCAACTAAAGCTTGCTCTATTTCCTGCAAAAAACAATTTTTTAAACATGCAACGATGTTTTGAATTTAATTCATGTTTTAAAAATGTAAATGTACATAATTATACTTGTTATTTCAATATTTGAAAAGAAACATCACATATTATAAAACAATATTATTTCTAGTGCATTATATATTTATTACGACTAATAACTGCTCTCAATTTTATTGTTGTCTTTCGCCCTTCCCTTTTAATACATCTTGAAATAACTTTCAATAAAAGCTTAATAGTTTTTGGAAAGGGAGTTACTCCAAGAAACATCAAAATGAAAGATTAAAAAACAATGCAAGATGTGTTCACTAGATGCAATGCAAGATGTATTCATAATAAATTACATGACAAATATTATTTGTAGTTTTCTGTGGTAAAATCTGTGTGGTTAAGTTATAAATTTGTGTCTAATTATACGTCACGTTTTATAAATCAGAACATTAGAACAGATTAAATTTTGTTTTAAATATACAATGAGTTTAAATACACACACACACACACACACACACACACACACACACACACACACACACACACACACACACACACACACACACACACACACACACACACACACACACACACACACACACACACACACACACACACATGTATACACACACACACACACCACACACACACACACACACACACACACACACACACACACACACACACACACACACACACATACACACACACACACACACACACACACACACACACACACACACACACACACACACACACACACACACACACACACACACACACACACACACACACACACACACACACACACACACACACACACACACACACACACACACACACACACACACACACACACACACACACACACACACACACACACACACACACACACACACACACACACACACACACACACACACACACACACACACACACACACACACACACACACACACACACACACACACACACACACACACACACACACACACACACACACACACACACACACACACACACACACACACACACACACACACACACACACACACACACACAGTGATCACTTGAAACTATACATAATTTTTAAAGAAGGTACCAGAATTAGTATGTGAGAACTGATCTGGCTCATGTTTGTAAAAACAAAATGGTGTCCAAAATAATGTTTAAATAAAGTAAAAAACTAATTTTTTTTTCAGAAAAAAAATTTTTATTAAATTTAATTAGACACAAAAGAAAACTAAGTTTTAATTTTAAGTAATTAAAAGAAAACTAAATAACAATGAACACTTCATAAATCAGACCTATTCAAACTGGAAACCATCCAGAGCTACACACAGATAACAATGCCGAACAAATGAATCATACGCTCTTGAAAATAACTCCTGAAGTATCTAAAGTAATTCCTCTTCAATAACACATTTCAAATCAACATTGTTGTTGAACCTATGGATACATCATGTTGTGTACTCCTTTAGGTATATCCATAAGAAAAAGTCACATGCAGTTAAATCAGATATGGGTGGTAATCTATTTTTTTTTTTTTTTTTTTTTGTGTTTAACGTCTGACTGTTGTGCACACTTGGGCTAATGCAGACGGTGGGATGATGTATAGCATATGAAAATGCCCAGCCCTCACCGAATCGAACCCGGGTCCTCGGGTGTGAAAGCCTAGTGCGCTATCCACTAGACCACCGAGGCGGCTGGGTGGTAATCTAAAAAATTACTTCCATGACTCATCCAAAACCCTTTGAAGATTGTCATTTAGTAACTGCTTGACTGTGTTTCCATAGTGAGGTGCAGCACTGTCATGTTGGAAAATTGCTTGCCCCATTTCAGGTACCAAAAAATTGGGCAATACATGTGCATTTAAAATTTGTTCATACCTAATTTGAGTTATTGTATTATCTGAAATGTCGTAAGACAATTCTTCACTAGCATTGACAGCAGCCTATACAGTAATCACTTTCAATTTGTGATTTTTTTATTCAAGAACATGAGGGTGGTGTAATAACTACAAGTATGCCTATTAACTACATCACTGTGATAGAAAGATGACTTGTCTGAGAAGATGAGAAGATATGCAAATACCAATAAAGATTATGCTCATGAAACTCTATGAAGAAGCGAACAGATTCCCACTCTTCTGTCCGGATCATCTTCCTGTAGATTATAGACTAAGTGACTTTTATAAAGTTTAATTTTGTTTCTCTTAACAATTCTCTAGTTTTTCAAGTTCTACCTTTCTAAGTAATGTGTTTACCAGGTGATTGGAGCATTGAAGTGCATACCAGTTCTTTGTTTCTGATCTGGAGTTTGACAGTACTTCTCCACATTTCCAGTTTCCCAACAACAAATTCTTCCATTTATTGATGTTTTGGTCGGAGGTCAGACAGCTGAAATCTTCCAACTGATTCCGCAATATTATCAAAAACAATGGCCCATGCAGAACACTTTGCCTTTTGCTCAATTGTAAAAACCATTTTATAAATATCTAATTCCATAAAATGACACCCAAAAAATTAGGTAATGTTTTTATTCTATTAAAAAGTTAACAGCCTGTTCAACAATCTGATTTCATACTGCAATAGAATGAGATTTTTAAGCGGGATAGAATTTATTTATTTTGTCCACCACTTTGTTTCTACAAACATCAGCCAGATGCTATTCTCACATACTATTTCTGATACCCTAGGGGGACAAAGTTACTCGCTGTACGTGTCCCCTGAGTGGTGCTAAATGAGTAACAGTGTTGGCATGAGCCATCCCAATAAAAGCTAGTACAGGGACTTACTCCAAGTAAAATCTGTGTGGTTAAGTTATAAATTTGTGTCTAATTATTACGTCACGTTTTATAAATCAGAACATTAGAACAGATTAAATTTTGTTTTAAATATACAATGAGTTTAAATACACACACACGCGCACACACACACACACACACACACACACACACACACGCACACACACACACACACACACACACACACACACACACACACACACACACACACACACACACACACACACATACGTATACACACACACATATATATATATACACATGTACACACACACACACACAAACATGTACATACACACAAACACGTACACACACACGCGCACATGCAAACACCACACACACACCCACACACACACACACACATACACATGTACACACATACACACACACACACACACACACACACACACACACACACGTACACACGTACACACATACACACACACACACACACAAACACACACACAAACACACACACAAACGCCCGCACACACACACACACACACACACACACACACACACACACACACACACACACACACACACACACACACACACACACACACACACACACACACACACACACACACACACACACACACACACACACACACACACACACACACACACACACACACACACACACACACACACACACACACATACATAATGCATAAGGACATATGAAATACTAATGAGATTTATGTAATTGAGATTTTCCACTGACAATAGTTTGTAGTTGTGGACAATTATTAAAAGAGATTTAAGATGCTCATCAGTTAATTTAGATCTGTAAACATTTTTTGTGTACTTCATTTTGGAGAAGGTCTTCTCACACAAATAAGTAGTACCAAAAACAGAAAACAGCCCACGAGCAAATTTATGCAAATTGTGTCAGTGGAAGACTCTTATAAAATTCCAACAAAGATGAGTTTTGATATTTGTTCTTAATTATATCACTGCACTGTAGATCAATCATTTCCATTTGAAGTTCCGGGGCTAGGGTGGAATTTTTCAGGGGCTATTTCACTTTTTACCACCGGCAACAATGATAATATGATTTTGGCCCTCGGAACTTACTGGAGTAATCAGTATGGCCCTAAGGCTGGAAAGTTTGGAGACCCCTGCCCTAGGGGGACAAAATTACTCGCTGTACGTGTCCCCTGAGTGGTGCTAAATGAGTAACAGTGCTGGCATGAGCCATCCCAATACACAAAAATTTCTGATACCCTCTTTAAAAAATATATATAGTTTCAAAATGACCAATGGATGAATGAGAAAATAATATAGGATCAAATGTGTAAACATCTTTGTGGGACACACTGTATACGATACTATACTACACTATACTTACTTCTGCCATAAGTTCTTCTTCTTTTTGTCGAATATCCGTCACTTTGGTCTTAAGTGTTGTCAGGTTAGTCATCAACTGTATTTTCTCCAAACGCAGGGAGTTGTGCAGCTCTACTTGAGCTGCAACATCAGGCAGAGGAAGTATAAACTTGCCACTGTCTCTACCGCCAGCACCCAGTCCACTGTCTCTATCGCTTGGCCCTGGACTAGGTGTCAACTTGTCTCTTGTCTCGTGTCCCAGTACCATCGCATCCAACTGCATAATCAACTGTTCGGTTGTGTACTCCCCATTACTAACAGGTAGAGTGAACTTTTTATTGGGTTCAGAGTTGGTTTGATTCAGACTTTCTACAATAATCGAAGGATTGGTCCAAGAAGGGCTGGTATTGCATCGTGTCACACTTTTCGTGCTCGGCGATGACAGATTTTCATTTTTGTCTTTACATTTATTATTTGTTAAAGAATCGTTACTGTCTTTTAATGGTGAACAACTTTTTTCTTTTTGGTAACTATCAATGTTCATTTCCAAACTATTTCTTGGATCAAATCCAAAAAATTCGTACTTTGATAAAGCGTTAGATTCTGCAATTGAATTTGGTTTGTGGTTGTGGTTTTCAGACTTGTTTGCTATTGTTCTATTACAGTTTGAATTAAAATTATCTTGGTTCAAATTTCCTTCTTTTGATTCGTTTCCAATATGATGACCGTTTTGTACAATGTGGTTTTCAGTTGAACTCAAAATGAGTTTAGAGCTGTTTCTTGGCGGCGGAGGAGGTCCAAGTATTTCGTAATCACAAAGAATAGCTAGTTTGTTCTCTAGCGTATCAAAACTGTAGTCTCGGCTGAAAAAAAAAAACTTTTTGTAAACAAAAACAAATATGATAATATTAATCTATTAGGTATGAATGATAACTCACTGTCGAGGTTAGAATTATATACTTCTTTTCCTATGACTGTCCTGAATGGCAAAGTACTTCAAATATCAAAATTACTTATAAACATTTATGTATGAAATAAGTACTTACAAAAAAAGACATACTTGCTCCAGTTGAACTTACGAGAAGCACATGAATACTTATGCTAAACTTACACCTGAACGCTAACAACTTAAAATTTAAAAAAAATAATGTTTTAATCATTTTGTAAAATGAAACATTAAAACAAATATCTTTTTTCATGGTAAAACTTCAATAATCCATTGCAATGAATCAAGCATAAACCGAAAACAGAGTTACTCTGCCAAAAATTAAATGTGCAGATTAAAACGAAAGTAAGCATTGCAAAATAAAAATATTTTAAATAAAATATATAAAGTAATTTCTAATAATAAAACAGACTCATAATTCTTTAAAATTTTTTACAAATATCAATTATTATACTTTTTCCACCATCATAATCAGCTGAACATAAAATTGTTCAGATATAAAATATCAATTACAGAAAAGAATTAACCCATCTGTGCCAGGTACTATAAATTCAGTACCTGTTAACCACACTATGAGAACAAAATATAATAAAACTTTTGCTACATATCAATCTATCGTCATACTTACGACAACTGATTTTTCCAGTTAACAGTTATGCTTGATAAATCTCTAACAGTTATTTTTGTCTCCCTTCTGCACTAAGCATACTTCATGACTAGTACTCGTCATTGTAACTATACAAAAACTTAGCATATGCACTAGATTAGATTATATTCTAGAGGAAGGGATTTGTTCAACCCCAGGCACTGCGATCAACTTACCTCTTGTGCAACTTACCTCTTATAATACCTAGTTCAACAGATTGGTGCCACTAATAAGTTCCAACAACCCACTGACTAGCTCACACTGCTGAAGATCCCTAGGGTCTTGGAAACCAAAACCCCTAGTTTCCTCCTAGCAAGAGCCTCACAATCATAAATTATGTGACCTGAAGTTTCCTCCTCCTTTCTGCACAATCTACACACTGTTTCTCCGTGGTACAAACCTATCCTGTTCATGTGCACCCTCAGACCACAGTGCCCTGTTATGAGCCCCATGATCCTCCTGAGTTGTGCTCTGCCTAGGACATCTGCTGCCCCTTTGATTCCTCCAGAAGGAACTTTGCTTAAGAGACGTTTACTGTGGGAATGCCCATGAAGGTTGTCCCATCTTACCTGGTGTTGACATGTAATCCACCCAATAATAGCGGACCAGGTCAACGATAGAGAAATCCCTAAAACCGGCTCAGGTCCGATAAACTCAGATGCAGATCCAAGCCAGCCAGTTGGTCTGCCTCCTCATTAACCCTCAACTCCCCTATGCCCCGGAACCCAGTGAAGAGTTACCCGGTTATCCAGGGACAGAATGTCAAGGTTCTTCCTACACTCCCAGACCAGCTTGGACTGTATTATAGGACCTGCAAGTGCTTTTATTGCCAGCTGACTATCGGTATGAATATGAATACGTGCCTTTTTGAAGCCCCGATCCAAGTTCTCCCGAACACAGTCATTAATGGCCATCATTTCATTGTATGCTGTCCCAGAGTAATTACTTTCTTTAACCCTAGTCTCAGACCGTACACTCCAGCACCAATGCCTGACCTTGTTTTTCCAACACACGATCTCTCCCCTCAAAGGCCAAGTTGACATCAAAGGGTCTAGATACTATGTGCCGTTTAACCATCTGATCAGTCCCCATCATCAAGATTGGTTCAAAGATCTTGTCTGTGATTCTAATGCACTAACTTCCCCAGGTGGTAAGCAACTTTAGTATCACCTGTCTCACTTCTATATCCATACCTTAATATACTGACATCATAATGCCAGTCAAAAATACACCTTTGAAATTAAATTTAAAAAATAATGATACTGAAATACTGTTGCTAACAGACACAAAATATATTACTTTACACACCTTGGCGATTCTTTGTTTGAAACAATTGTTTTAATTCGTGTTCGAGGACTACTAGGATGCGCGATCGTAACATTTTCATAACTGACAGGTGGTTTTAAGTTTTCCAAATTTGGCGTTAACGGTTCATGATCTTGATGATAGGATTCAGATACAGTGGGAGGCATGTTCCTGAAAAAAATACAATTATGAGAAGAATTACAAATTTTAATTATTTAAGTTACAAAACATTTCCATATAAAGGTTTTGCATATTTTACCTATTGTAGAAGTAAATTATATCTATGAAGGATATGTTGATACTATATAACAAGGTTCTAAAGCATTATTTACAGTGAATATACAATATTTTTCAAGAAAGTACAAGTTTTTTTTTTTTTTAATTGGTAAAAAAACATTTTTAAGTCTCTTTCCTACAGGTTTTTTTTTTGCTTTCAGACACTACTAAAATCATTGATTTTTAAAAATTTTACATAAAAAATTATAAATAGGTTCTAATTTTATAGTAAAATAAGCTGGTGATAAACCAGCCTGCATAATGTACCGGAATTTTAACGAGTCTATGTGACTCCTTTTCTTTCATAAAACATATCTGTGAACATTTTTAGGTTGGGCCCTAATAATTAAAACTCTACAACGTTAATAGTTAATTTTATACAATAATTTAGTATTTATAACCTTGGAATTACTTTAATATAAATTATACTCATAAATAAATAAATTATATTCACAAATCAGGAGAGATAGGGGAAGAAAAAATTAACAGAAAAAGAAGCACCTGATCAAAGGGTGTGTAGCTAACATGTTGATAAGACCAAATGTCGATTAGGGTATCCATGGTAGTGGTGGGGCAGAAAACACCAAACTGTTAAAAAAACTGCTTTTCTGTAAACGACAAACAAACTGCTTTTTCAAATGGAAACAAGCAGTTTGATTTGGACTGGTTTATGATTTGTTAAACAAGGAACGGACTGTTCTATTCGAACATTGCCGCAAGCGTTCAAACTGTTTTCCTGCTAACTGCTTTTCTTCTACCTGCTTTTATGCTTTTCCTCTTTATTCCAAAGTTGCTTGTTGCTTGTAGTGAAGTAAGAATTGTTTGGTGAATGTCAACGTTTATCTCTATTTTGTTGCGAGTTGTAGTAACAACCTCTCACATTTTGTAGATACAGAGCCTAATTTTATTTAAACATATTTCTTATATTTATTATCAATCATCAATATTTTTTAATCAATTAAAAATATTCTAAATCGTTTGCATTTTGGTAAATATGCAAAGGACTATTTAATTTTTAAGTAAAAATAAGAATGCTTCTATCAGAAATTCATTGCATTTTGTAAATATAAAATGGCTTACATAATTATTATGTTTTGAGAATGTAATTTAATTATTACTACACTTATAAGGATTATTTTTATCCTTTCTAAATGCTTTATACCCAAAAACAATTTAAGGACATGGTGGTAATTGAAATGAAAAAGTAGTCTTAGAAAACTGAACGTATGTGCTTTATGTTTTAGCTGCTAATACAACTTTGAGTTTCAGTTTTCTAAACCTGTTTTTTCCAACTGTTTTAAAAAGCAGCCTTTTTTCCTCAAAAAACAGTTTGTTGACGTTTTGTAAAATAGCAGAAACACCCATTTCTAATCCATGGTCGTGGTAGCAATTTAACTAAGTATGTTTGGAATTAGACCTACTTCGTCAGTTCTAGGTGGTAATATGGGTCTGCACGTTTTCTTTCAACAGAGATAACAAACGTTCAGGATGACTGATAGTACTGAATATGTTTAACAAAAACAATTTATACTTACGTGTCGAATGTAAAACTCTGATTTATCTGAGGAGAATGTGGCGAAGGTAACCTCTTATCTCGAGGTAACGATCCATTTGTAATAATTCTGCGAACATACATTAAATCACTTCGTAACGATCTACAAGCTAGTTTTACAGTACGATCTACAAAGCCTCTTTTGTTCTATTACCTTGTACGATTCATAAGTTAAACACATGTAAACAATCTAAGCAAACAAACAGGAGATAAGAATGTACCTAATAATAAAGAAGTATAATAGTTAAATATGATACTATTTGGTAGTTAAAAAGTATAAAAAATGTGTTTACAATCACTCTTATCAAATGATAATAAATATCACTGTCATTCAAAGGAAATTCATTGAAAACAAAAATTTTATTGCAGCCTATGTAGGATGGTCTATGTGACAACTCTCATTTCGATTTGTTTGTAAAAATAATAGTTTAACTCATTCTTAAATAGATTTAAAAGATAAGAAAAATTGGAAACATTCTTCTTTAAAAATTAAATGTATTATAAAGCTAACTGATTTTCACTTTTATAATTTAAAAGAATAAAACTAAACATGTTATTAGGATTATATACCTATTCTTCCCGTCAGTGGTCTATCAACTCACCTCATAAAGTTTTTTTTTTTGCACTATTGTGCACACTTGGACTAATGCAGACGGTGGGATGATTTATAGCGTATGAAAATGACAAGCCCTCGCCGGGAATCAAACCCGGATCCTCGGGGTGAAAGCCTAGTACGCTATCCACTAGACCACCGAGGCGGCTGACCGATATTTATTTCCACTTTTGCCAGTTAAAGAAGCCAGTTGCAAATACAAGTGAAGATAACTTTGATAAAACTGGCATATACAAATTGAAATGTAGTGATTGCCTAAGCTTCTATATCGGTCAGACATCTCGCTCTTTTAAGAAAAGATTTAAAGAGCACATACCCAGAAGTGCATTATCGACAAACTCGGCTTTCGCAGAACATCTTATGGACAAAAACCATAAATTTGAAGACATCCATACCAACATGGAAATATTACATTTGTGCCATAGAAGTAGTTATATGGATGTGATTGAAGAGTTTGAGATTTACAAAAGAAAAAAATCAGGCCCCCAGAACATCCTCAATGAAACAATAATAACTTTCATTTAAATAATAAGTTTCATTTAAATCAAATTTAATATGTGACATAGCTCTAAGGATAAGTGATTTGAATAAGTAAAAAAAACCAACAGACGCACTGTAACTGATAACGACGGGCACGCTACTAATGATGGGAGACTCCGCAGTCCGGAATGTAACGACGTACGGGTCGCGTGTGTAGCTTGGCCTAACCGAATTTCATGATGAATATTTTAAATGTGTAAATTATGCTAGTGTTTGTGATGTATGTTTTAATGTTTTGTTTGACTTTGTGACGACCTCGACAGAGGGATTTAACATTTTGTATGGCCTGAAGATGAAACTATAGTTTCGAAACCATGGTAGCCTTTATGAGGTGACTGGATAGACCACTGACGGGAAGAATAGGTATATAATCCTAATCACTTGAATAAGTGGTCAGGTGGCTATGTTACAATAATAAACATGTTATCTTGTGAAACTTAAAAAGCATCAAATGTGACTCTTAATAATATTTTTTTAGTATACCATTATGTTTTTAATTTTAAAAATTCATAGTTTTACATTAAATTATTTCCAATAAAAACCCAGTGCAGAAGTTGACAACATAACAGTGAAATCAGCCCATCAAACTTTTCTTGAATTCTGGTTATAACAATATTGTGAAGATTCATAATTCACGTCAGTGTAGCAAATTAGAAATACTGGGATAGTTATGGACTAAATTAAAAATATACCAACAACCGATTGTTTACCTAGGATCTTTTAAAAAGCACAGATCTGACACCTAGAATATGCTCTGAGGAGTTGTTACAAATTAAATACTGTATGTTATGTGTATGTACATCATCTTAATTACCATCATCATTATCATCGTCATTGTTGTCGTCGTCATTATCATCATCAGCATCATCATCATCACCACCACCATCATCTCCAGTGTAAGCAAGATGTCATTTCTGACTTCATTCACTAGAGTTGCTCTCTCTCTCTCTCTCATCATTTTCAGTCGATCAACGTCCATACTTTCTCTGGGTATATAACAATGTATTATTTTTGGCAAACTATCTTTGTCACTCTTGTCAACATGTCCTTCCATCCTTGTCTAAACTCTATCATTATTTTTTTTGTGTTTAAGGTCCGACTATTGTGCACACTTGGGCTAATGCAGACGATGGGATGATTTATAGCGTATGAAAATGCCAAGCCCTCGCTGGGAATCGAACCCGGGTCCTCGGGGTGAAAGCCTAGTACGCTATCCACTAGACCAGGGGTCTCCAAACTTTTCAGCCTTAGGGCCATTCTGATTACTCCAGTAAGTTCCGAGGGCCAAAACCATATTATCATTTTGATTTATCCAACCAATAACATTGAAGTATGCTAGCTCTCCGCGGGCCGGACAAAATCTGTCCGCGGGCCGGATGTGGCCCTCGGGCTGTAGTTTGGAGACCCCTGCACTAGACAACCGAGGCGGCTAATATACATATATATTATTCTCTGGTACATGTTCATTTTTTAATCTGTAAATCTTGTCTACATCGACTGACGGTTTTGGTCTGATTTGATAAAAACCTGGTACACAAAGCGATTTTAGTACCTGGGACAAATTTACCCAGCAAAATCCATTCAACTATTTCAAAATTGCAGCCATTCAAAAATCTTAAGAATTGTAACTTTTTAATTTTACACTTTTTTAAAATCACTTTTTAACAATCATCGTTAAAATCTGCATAAATTACAACAACTTGTAGGAGAAAGTAAGTACAGGCTTTTTATAAGACTGCCTCTTAGTTTGAGAGAAATACAATATATTTCACCTGTTCTGCTGAGGCTTGTTGAGACGTTCCCACTGAGCTTGTTTTTCGTAGTCAGCACACATTGTCAATATTTCCTCTAATCGTTGCCTTTCAAGTCGTTCATTCTCCTGTTCCACCATTCGTTCGTTTTCAGCCTGAAAATTAATAAATGGCGACTATTTTACTATTAGGAAAATATTCTTTCTTGCTTCGTCAATTTATAAAAGCATATTTAAAAAGAATACATTCGCACAGTTTTTTTTGAAAATGAGATAAAAAAATAAAATAAAATGTATTCCTTCATGCATAAGAAACTGTCAACCTTTACGTTTCTTTATTGCAACCATATTGAAATATTTTGGTTTTTTTACATTTTATAACACTGATAACATTTCAAAGTTTTATAGTAATGCATAAAAAAAAACTTTGGTTAAAATCATTACGAGTAACGACATTTTAATATTTTGGATATTTAATTGGACATTTAATATTTTAATATTAATATTTTGGAGAAAAGTTCAAATACTTAATGAGAAGATTTACAATTTTTTGGTATGGCCTGGTAAAGGAATATTTCAATATACAGCCTAGTGAGAATATAGATGAACAGGAGAATAAATACTTAAAAGAAGCACAGACTTATTTACTTATTTGTATACCGAACCACTTATGGTAAGTTGGCGAATTTGATCGAACCAGTTTTACTTAACAACAGTCACAAATAACATTAGTAAAATATTAGATACCACCACAAAGAGAAATGAAGGTTAACGAGGCAATAGATAAGTTCATTAACAAAAGGTGTGCATATAAAACACAAACCATCAAGAAATAATAAATACTGAAGAAAAAATAGTTAAATAAAAAACGAATATTAAATGTCTTTTAATCATAAAATTGAAAAAGACCTGCATGGTAAATTTCACAAGAACACTAAGCAGCTTTTTTCACTAAACACAAATAAACACTGCACGAGGAAAACATCAATCGTAAACTTTCGATGCTTGGCATATCACTTTAGCAATATCCTCACTTGCTTTAACATACACACTGTGTAAATCTGACAGCAGCCTAATGGACAAGGACCACCTCATGGTCTACAAAGAACTGGATACTAAGTAGCGGAACTTACTAGAATTATTATTATTAGGGAAGCTAGAATAAAAATGGTGTAAACCAACATTTAAAAGACTATTGGAAATAACAATTATGCTTACAAAGTCACATTTAATAATGTGAAAACATAATAATAAACACTCTAAGACATACCTGTTTCCGTTTGACTTCTGAATCTTTACGTGATGTAAGGTCCTCTATACTAGAATCCCAACTAGCTGTTGGACTAGTAACAGACTTCCTAGCGGAAAAATAAGATGGGTTTCTATCAAAAGCAGGACTAGGCGTAGATATAACTCGCGTCAAACTGGGTCGTCCAAGTGAGGGCGAAGGTCCTCTTTCTGATGGACTAGGCGAAGATACTGAATTAACTCGTGAAGAGTCCCTACTGTTTGGAGAATCCAACCGTGGAACAAACTGTCCATTGGGTAAAGCACAGACATTTTGATAAATATTTCCGTTCGGTATTCGGTTACCATTTTGTAAAGTTTCTTTGTTCAAGTTAAAATGAGATTCTAAGTTTTCTTTGCTTTTTACAGAGTCTGGAGTCCTTGCGAGTGGAGAAGATCCATTGGTCGGATTGTTTCTATAAAGATTTAACTTGGAAGGTGTGCTTGATCTGGGACCTAGGACAACACTGGCTGGAGAGTTTACAGTACAACTGCCCGGCGGAAACACTTTAGGGGAGATGAACTTGGCCATTTCCATCCTGGTGGCTAGATCGTCACTACTAGTGGAACTGAGTTCTCCCCATGAATCTCTTGACCCTCCGCTTCTCCTTGGTGCAGGCGGAGGTTTACCTTCCACTCCTCCAAATATCCCATCATCACCTATAAAAATAATATTCTTTCCATTATAAAAACCAAATGCAACCAGAAATTTTTGCAAATATAATCAAATCTTCAGCAAACCCTTTTAAAAACAATGCCAAGTACATTACTGACACAACTTATAGTTGTAACTTTGTCATTAAAACGTTTTATTGTTAATGTTTTTTTTTACCTTTTAAGAGTACGTACATTTGGATATAAATTGTTATTATCCTTTTGTTAAATATGCACAGATCAGATGCCCACACCTTACATTACAAAAACTCCTCAATTAAACTAAAACAATACAAATTATTATTGTTACTGTTACAAATATTTTTGTCATAAACAAGTACACAAAAAAGATGTTAGTAGATCTAAAAATTGCTGTAAAAAATAATACTGACAACTAACTATACATGTACATGAATTTAGAATATAAGAGTATTTACGAATGACTAGTGGACATTTTAAGTTAATCGATATGACTGGCCTATTTGGAAAAAAAGTTTAAGTACTGAAGAGAGGCTTATTGTATTGTATATTATTATTTGGGTTCTGGAAATAAATATTTTCAATTCGAAATTTAGGGAAGTAATTTTCAGTACAGTTATTGAAGACTTAAAAAATAGTTACACTTTCATTAAAAAAAAAACAATCATATACACTGATTTTGGTTACAAAGAACTAATAATAAGCCTGCTTACACAACGACAAATGTACGTCAGTTCTCCAACATAACATCCCTGTTGAAACTACAGTCTAAAGTATTTACATATTAATAGTAAATAAACATCAGTGTCTCTAACCTGGATAATACGCTATAGGTAACATTGAAATGCGAGGGTTAGGCAAAACACTCTTCATGAGGCGTGCCTCGGCTGGATGATTGAAGCGAAAAGTGTTAGAACGACCAACGCATAGCATACATCCTAGAACGCCAACAACAGTGTTAAGGTTCAAGTTAATAAACATTCATTTACACCCTTGTATTATGTTAATTAATATTATAGCTATGAAACGTCATGCTTTATTCAAAAATATATGAACAAATTACAACTATACAAACTAGATACTTAATGCAAAACTATTATTGGACATTAAATTGTTTCCCCATAAACAACCAGCCACAAAACACAGAAAATTGGCCAATTTAGTAAAATTAGTTCATCAGATTTCGTTCAAACTTTGGTCATATATGACTAAAGTAAATAAGAAAAAAACAAAATAAATCCAACAGTGTGGGTTTATTTCTAGTATTTTCCAAATTTCTCCTGGGTTGTACTTTTTTTTTATTCCGATTATCATACATATTAGTTTGAGTTGTGAATGTTCATGTACAACAAAATTTTTGCAAAATCTCATAAGCAATTTTTTTTTATAGCTCTCAAATCCAATATTTTGTGGCTACAGCGACCAAAATACTCCAACATGTGCACAGTTATATTGTTGTGGCCCATACAGAAATAAAAGAGGTTACTGATACAGATACATACAGGTTAGTATGTACAGAGTGAATTTTAAATGTCAGAATTATGTAACAGTTAACATGGTATTACGGCACATGATTTCAGACCATGTCATAGGTCTAAATATTTTAAAAATCTGATTTGTTCGGAAAATATCAGTAGTTATTGAATCTCGAATAACAAATAACTAAAATCTCCTGCTTAATTATATATATATATATATATATATATATATATATATATATATATATATATATTGGATATAAATTATATATATTATTGTGGATATAAAATTGTGTATATATTGAAATAAATAAATATATATATATATATATATATATATATATATATATATATATATATATATATATATATATATATAATTAATTAACTCGTAACTACAGTTGATTACTGTTATTAATTGACGTTAAACAAAAAAAAATAATTAGAATAATTTTGGCTAAGTTCATATATTCAGCTACCACCCTACAATTGTGAAACAGTTTCTTGTCTGTTTTTTACACTGACTATAATGCTGCAGATTACTTTAAGAAACAATTATTCATTCATAAAATATCGGTAGTTTTTTAAAGTTAAATAACCTAGGATTTCTCATATCTTGAAAATAAATTTTTTGTGTTCAGAGTAAAACATTACTGGTTCAAAATCATGTGTTCACAATATTACTCTACAAAAAAAGTTAATTGTATCATTGCGAATCAAATACGGCAGCAAAAAATATTAACTTTGTCCAAATTAAATAATAAACTATTAGAATGATGAACAGTGGTTCACAGGTGACATCAAAACAAATGTAGGAAAATTTTGTGGAAGTCATTTAAAATTTATCCTAACATATGTTCCTTGATTAAGAAAACATTTAAGTTCTTATATTTTAAATTTAAAAAGGTAAGTTGTAATTTACCTGCTAATTAAAAAGGTAAGTTGTAATTTACCTGCTAATTAAAAAGGTGAATTTTGTATTAGTCAATATATTATTAAATATTATTACTAAGACAAATATCTCTGATGTGTGAGTGCATCTTGCTGCCAATCATAATGTTTTTTTACCTATTCTCCACGCCGCAGGGGGGTGCAGACTAGCTGCACCTATTGAGAGGGTTTAGACATCCCTCACAGTACCCAAGTTTAACACATACTTAAACTTACAACACTACACTTACGACTTTAACACTTTACACTCACACTTACATTTGGGGAGGCGATAATAGCATCAATGTGCTTTTCGCCTTAAAATATCAACAACAAAAAATTACCTATTTTCTCTTTTACTTGTTTCAACAACTCACACTTTCAAAAACTAACGTTGGGATTGTCAAACAAATAAATTCAGAAATTTTAGTATATATTTCCTTGTAACTGATTATGATTATGTATTTCTCCTAACACACTGTTTGTTTTGATTTCTTCCAACTGGACCCCAAAAAAGTTGACCTTTTCAAAAATGCCAAAACATATGGCAATGGACAACAGTAATAGTTTCTGTTACAGAACTCGTTTAAGCATTTACTAGAGACGACAGATAATTAAAATGACAAACTGAAGCAAAACATGTATGTTAAAAACAAAAATAATTGTTAAGTCAGATCATGATACCTTGAGACAGTCTTGTAGGTTGCGAAATACGGATTTGATCGATCGAAGTCATTTCTGCTGTAGGTATTAGAGTAACGACCCCTCCCTGGTTATCGATATGGCAGTGGATGGGTTCTACTCCTGTACCTTGAACTGATATGTCTACTGCTTGGCCAGACCCCACTGTTGTACGACCTGCACACAGTGCAAATATACAGTTGTAAAGCTTTCAATATTGTACAACTAAACAGTTGAATGTTATCATTAATTAGGCAATAACAGCCTCAATGTGCTCTTCGCCTTAAAATCAAAAAAAACCTATCATTAATTAGGCAATAATAGCCTCAATGTGCTCTTCGCCTTAAAATCAAAAAAAACCTATCATTAATTAGGCAATAACAGCCTCAATGTGCTCTTCGCCTTAAAATCAAAAAAAACCTATCATTAATTAGGCAATAATAGCCTCAATGTGCTCTTCGCCTTAAAATCAAAAAAACCTATCATTAATTAGGCAATAACAGCCTCAATGTGCTCTTCGCCTTAAAATCAAAAAAAACCTATCATTAATTAGGCAATAATAGCCTCAATGTGCTCTTCGCCTTAAAATCAAAAAAAACCTATCATTAATTAGGCAATAACAGCCTCAATGTGCTCTTCGCCTTAAAATCAAAAAAAACTATCATTAATTAGGCAATAATAGCCTCAATGTGCTCTTCGCCTTAAAATCAAAAAAAACCTATCATTAATTAGGCAATAATAGCCTCAATGTGCTCTTCGCCTTAAAATCAAAAAAAACCTATCATTAATTAAGCAATAATAGCCTCAATGTGCTCTTCGCCTTAAAATAAAAAAAACCTATCATTAATTAGGCAATAATAGCCTCAATGTGCTCTTCGCCTTAAAATCAAAAAAAACCTATCATTAATTAGGCAATAATAGCCTCAATGTGCTCTTCGCCTTAAAAACAAAAAAAACCTATCATTAATTAGGCAATAACAGCCTCAATGTGCTCTTCGCCTTAAAATCAAAAAAAAACCTATCATTAATTAGGCAATAATAGCCTCAATGTGCTCTTCGCCTTAAAATCAAAAAAAAAAAAATCATTAATTAGGCAATAATAGCCTCAATGTGCTCTTCGCCTTAAAAAAAAAAAAAACCTATCATTAATTAGGCAATAACAGCCTCAATGTGCTCTTCGCCTTAAAATCAAAAAAAACCTATCATTAATTAGGCAATAATAGCCTCAATGTGCTCTTCGCCTTAAAATCAAAAAAAACCTATCATTAATTAGGCAATAATAGCCTCAATGTGCTCTTCGCCTTAAAAACAAAAAAAACCTATCATTAATTAGGCAATAATAGCCTCAATGTGCTCTTCGCCTTAAAATCAAAAAAACCTATCATTAATTAGGCAATAATAGCCTCAATGTGCTCTTCGCCTTAAAATAAAAAAAAAAATATCATTAATTAGGCAATAATAGCCTCAATGTGCTCTTCGCCTTAAAATAAAAAAAAAACCTATCATTAATTAGGCAATAATAGCCTCAATGTGCTCTTCGCCTTAAAATAAAAAAAAAAACTATCATTAATTAGGCAATAATAGCCTCAATGTGCTCTTCGCCTTAAAAAAAAAACCTATCATTAATTAGGCAACAATAGCCTCAATGTGCTCTTCGCCTTAAAATCAAAAAAAACCTATCATTAATTAGGCAATAATAGCCTCAATGTGCTCTTCGCCTTAAAATCAAAAAAAAAAAACAATCATTAATTAGGCAATAATAGCCTCAATGTGCTCTTCGCCTTAAAAACAAAAAAAACCTATCATTAATTAGGCAATAACAGCCTCAATGTGCTCTTCGCCTTAAAATCAAAAAAAACCTATCATTAATTAGGCAATAATAGCCTCAATGTGCTCTTCGCCTTAAAATCAAAAAAACCTATCATTAATTAGGCAATAATAGTCTCAATGTGCTCTTCGCCTTAAAATCAAAAAAAACCTATCATTAATTAGGCAATAACAGCCTCAATGTGCTCTTCGCCTTAAAATCAAAAAAAAACCTATCATTAATTAGGCAATAATAGCCTCAATGTGCTCTTCGCCTTAAAATCAAAAAAACCTATCATGTAATAGCCTCAATGTGCTCTTCGCCTTAAAATCAAAAAAAACCTATCATTAATTAGGCAATAATAGCCTCAATGTGCTCTTCGCCTTAAAATAAAAAAAAAACCTATCATTAATTAGGCAATAACAGCCTCAATGTGCTCTTCGCCTTAAAATCAAAAAAAAACCTATCATTAATTAGGCAATAACAGCCTCAATGTGCTCTTCGCCTTAAAATCAAAAAAAAACCTATCATTAATTAGGCAATAATAGCCTCAATGTGCTCTTCGCCTTAAAATAAAAAAAAACCTATCATTAATTAGGCAATAACAGCCTCAATGTGCTCTTCGCCTTAAAATCAAAAAAAACCTATCATTAATTAGGCAATAACAGCCTCAATGTGCTCTTCGCCTTAAAATAAAAAAAAAACCAATCATTAATTAAGCAATAATAGCCTCAATGTGCTCTTCGCCTTAAAAACAAAAAAAAACAATCATTAATTAGGCAATAATAGCCTCAATGTGCTCTTCGCCTTAAAAACAAAAAAAAAACTATCATTAATTAGGCAATAATAGCCTCAATGTGCTCTTCGCCTTAAAAACAAAAAAAAAACAATCATTAATTAGGCAATAATAGCCTCAATCTGCTCTTCGCCTTAAAAACAAAAAAAAACTATCATTAATTAGGCAATAATAGCCTCAATGTGCTCTTCGCCTTAAAATAAAAAAAAAATCATTAATTAGGCAATAATAGCCTCAATGTGCTCTTCGCCTTAAAAACAAAAAAAAAAAAAAAAACAATCATTAATTAGGCAATAATAGCCTCAATGTGCTCTTCGCCTTAAAAACAAAAAAAAAACCATCATTAATTAGGCAATAATAGCCTCAATGTGCTCTTCGCTTTAAAAACAAAAAAAAAACCATCATTAATTAGTACGTAACGATGCGGTGACACCCATACCAACTCATCTAACAGGCCAACTAACCTTCCTGTCAAGTTCCATTTTTAGCAAACAATGGTCAAACTTTAACTAATTCATAAAGGGTTTTTAAACAAAAAAAAAGTTTAATTTTGTTAAATACTGTAATGATACCAAAATAACAATTATACATAAATACACTTGATCACCTTATGGTAACATACTCAATCATTGAATCCTGAATTCACCTTAAATAAAGAAAACATATGCCCATTTTCAATAACAAAACCATATTAAATTAAATTCATCGTCATAATAATATTGTAACCCTCATCTAGACCTAAGACACTTCCATATAAAACATAAATAAAAGAAATTATCTCAGTAAAAAATGAATTAAAGGATCAAAAATGAATTAAAGGAGAACCAAAAGTTGGTTCAGTAATAAAAAAAAGAAGAGAAAGTCAATATTATTATTTTCTCTCTTTATTTGTTTCACCCAACTTTGGGGTACACTAAATCAATCACTTTTTAATGTTCTGTGCCTTCCTCGTAGCCCAGTATTGCTTCATTCGTTGTGATCTTGCTTTTCTTTCTTCGTCAGAGATTTGGATCGTTCGCTTGGATTTGACTTTGCCTTGGAACCGTTGCTTCTTGTCCTTGGTTATTGTTTTGGCTGTTCTGTCCATGAGCATTAGTGTTTCAGTTTTTGGTAAAGTTTCATTCCTGATGTGGAGTAATTGGTTGTTACGGAATTTGGGGCCTAAGATTTTTGTAATATCTTTCTTTCTATGATCTCCAGCCTTTCGAGTGGGCCCTGGGTTGTGAGAGATAACGTTTCAGCTGCATATAAGGCTTCTGGTTTAATTACCGTATGATAATGCCTTATCTTTGTATTCCAAGAGAGGGACTTCTTGTTGTATGTGTCTTTGATAAGTTGGAAGGCTAATTTAACTTTATTTCTAGATTCCATAGCTTTTTTCTCTAGGGCGTTCCAGCTGATCCATTCCCCAAGATATTTGAATTCTTTGACTATCTCAATGTATGCTATTATCGTGCTAATTATTATTTTATTTTATTACTTTTTGTTTTGTTTGGTGTTTAACGTCCGACTATTGTGCACGCTTGGGCTAATGCAGACGATGGGATAATTTATAGCATATGAAAATGCCAAGCCCTGGCCGGGAATCGATTTACAAAATAATACAAGACGAGAAAAGTAAAGAATTTTTAATGATCTGAAATTACAGCCATTTTTAAACTGTTGAACAAATTTTGTTGGTTAACTGATTTGTCCAAAAAAATCGTAATCGATATTTTGTGCCATGTTTGAATCGAAGACGAAAATTGCAACGTGAGTATGCTAATACACACACATTATATACGTACGTATAAAAATATACTAAATTAACAACCCATGAATAACTGATCGAGGTAATTAAATTCGGTACTCATTTCAAGGTCTCGAGCCTGGGTCTTACTATAATGGCTTACAGCGTAGTTGTTGGTTGACTCTCCAGCAAGTTAATTCTGAATATGGTGACACCACGGTTAACGCCAAACCTTGGACATTTGATTCCCCGTTTAGGCAATATTGCCTGTCGCCTACCTTGAGCCTACTAGCGGGGACTTACCCACACACATGCACATGCACGACAGTCATTCTAAATGCGCTTGTTAGATTATACGCACTTGTATCGTTCACGATATTATAACCAGGTAGTACACAAAGTTTCACAGCTTTCTGGTCCGGCTTAGTGGCGTAAACACTTTGTAATTCTACAGATAAAATAATTAACGCAAAGCCAAACCACCCGTTAGAACATAAACTAGCGGCGTTTAGACACATGTTCAATAGATTATTAAATGTATCACTAAAAAGGAAAGAATATAAAGAAGAATTGAATACAATTTTCCAAATAGCAGTGAACGACGATTATGATTTAAAAATTATAAGAAATCTGTTACGAAGAATTAAAAGAAAGAGAGAGGAAGAAAATAGCGATAAAAGAGAGGATAAAAAACGAAAATGGGCTAAATTAACATATACGGGGAAAGAGGCATATAAATTTAAGAATTTTTTTAGAAAATTTGATATAGATATAGCAATGGCTACAAATAATACGATAAAGAACAAACTGACAAAGAATATACAAGAAAGGACAAATATAGTAAGAATGGGGTATACAGAATACAGTGTGGATGCGAGGCCGTCTACATAGGACAAACGGGACGAAAATTTAGAACTAGGTTTAAAGAAAATGTAAGATCATTCAAATACGGCAAAAATGATTCAAATTATGCGTCACATTTAATAAAAGAGGGACACATACCTCGAGAAATATAAAACTCAATGAAGGTACTACATATGGCAGAAAAAGGAAGAACATTTTAGAAAACTTGGAAAATTTTTAAATCTAAATTAAAGGGGAAAAACATAACAAATGAACAAATATCGTCGCAAGCAGATATTACGTTTAAACATCTAAAAATTGTCAAAAATTAACAGAAGGGACGACCGTTGAAGAGAAAGTTTGAAAGGAGCCAATCAGAAGCGAGCACTTCAGGTTTAATGTACACGTGTTGAATAGAGGAGGGGTACGAGGTAAAGATAAAAAATTATAAATAGGACGGGCCATAATATTGGTGACCAGTATAGATATAGTTTTTGAAGATGGAGGTTCTCCGAAACGCGTCAACAAAAGTAGAAGACGAAAGTAGGGAAGGCAGATCATTATACTCCAACATAGTGACAATAATCCTAGCAGAAAAGAAGAAGAATATAAAAAGAATCTCGCAGTATATACTGCTACAAGGACAAGGACAACGACCGTAACGTTTTCCGACAATTTAACCGGTAACCGTAATATTTACGACAAATTTTACCGGACCAACTTTTTTTTGAAATTTGTTACTCCACGAAGCGGTAAAAATGATGGTAAGTCTTGTCGTCCAGTCAGAAATACAGGAAATAACCAGCAAGTACACACTCTCAACGTTGAAACAGAACCTGCCACATTGAATCGGAAGCGAATGGGTAAAATCTTACAAATACGTCTTTCGGTACATTCGTATCAAATTTAAAACAATCGGTCAATGCGTTTGGCTAAAACTGCGTACGCTCGTTACTGTAACTCAGAGTAACGTTGCCATTTTGAAACTGAAGTGAATGGAAAAAATTTTTCAAGTACGTCGTTCGGACTTTATACAAGATACCTCCGTACCAAATTTCAAAAACAATGGGTCAAATGCGTTTGCCCGAAACTGCGTAACAAACACACAAACCGAATGCCGAAAGGTCAAGCTGAATCCATAGACCTCGCTTTGCTCGATCGATTATTAAAAAAGCTAAAATTGGGTTTCGTTTTTAAAATGGTTCTAAAAATATCTTTCCAAAATTAATTAAAAATTAGAAAATCGACCAAAAATCTGTATAGTTTGATTTTAAATACAAGCCGATTAACGTTTATTTTGTTCGTACACTGGTAAAATGGTGCAAAAACTACACCAAATAAATTCTATTATTTCTCCCAAAAAAACTACGGCACCGTAGGGAAGCTACAAGAACCTCGTACGAAAATTGTGAAAAATATCAGGAAAATCAAAAATATTTCTTGAGATTCTTAAGATTATTCTAATTAGTGAAAAAATCCAACTCAAGTAAATGTACAAAAATTAAAACGAAAGAAATTTATGGTTAGGAATATTTGTTTTTAAAATTTAATAGGTTGGATACCCTGAGTGGCTCTGTTTCGTCTGTTAAAACAAAAGAAATTTTTGGTTAGGAATATTTGTTTTTAAAATTTAGTAGGTTGGATACCCTGAGTGGCTCTGTTTCGTCTGTTAAAACGAAATAAATTTATGGTTGGGAATATTTGTTTTTAAAATTTAGTAGGTTGGATACCCTGAGTGGCTCTGTTTCGTCTGTTAAAACAAAAGAAATTTTTGGTTGGGAATATTTGTTTTTAAAATTTAGTAGGTTGGATACCCTGAGTGGCTCTGTTTCGTCTGTTAAAACAAAAGAAATTTATGGTTAGGAATATTTGTTTTTAAAATTTAGTAGGTTGGATACCCTGAGTGGCTGTTTCGTCTGTTAAAACCAAAAAAATTATGGTTAGGAATATTTGTTTTTAAAATTTAGTAGGTTGGATATACTGAGTGGTTTTGATTCGCCTGTTGCCTCGCTGTATGCCTTCGTTATTCCATACAAAACAAAAAGTAGTAATGAATGCATTTGTTGATTCAGAACGATTTACTTTCCCTGTCCTTCTGGTTCACTATCCAATACTTTATTGTAAACAACCATTGTTTTATCACAGTTTGAAATGTAATTTCAAAATTTTGGATATGTATGCTTATAGTAAATGTAAGTCTGATACTGAAAGGTTTATACAGCATCTAGATTGAAAAGGCTTACGTATGTTTGTGAGAATACCCGCTAGACTGATTCTATGAACAGGCTAAAATAAAAGAGTTCAATCCTTTGGTCCCTCACACGAGCACAAAGCCGGAAGTGCTTGCAGCCACGTGCGTACAAAGTAAACATTTCTGCAGCAGATGCCGCCTGTTTGTTTGAGTTGCGGCAGCGTTTACCTTATTGATATGAAAGTTATACAACAGGTACGCCCCACGTACTTGGCGGAACCTTTCATCTTGCCAGCGGGTTGGTGTGGTTCTTTCCCCCCGCCCAAACGCGATTCGTTGTATTGTATTCAGTTGAAAATCATCGCACCTCGAGGCAGATTTGCGATCGTGGGAACGGCAGATCTAGCTTGTGTTAAGACTGAAAGATATCGTCTTCTCCGCAACGATTGACTGGTTGATTAGAAATTAGAGGAAGGTATTATCAAACCCCAGGCACTGCGATCGACAGACCCATTGTGCAACTAAACCTCTTAAGTACTAGTTCAGCAGACTTGGTCTCCTTCGCGAGTTCCAACAATCCACTGACTAGCTCATCCTGCTGGAGATCCCTAGGGTCCTGCAAACCCCTTAGCCTCATGCTAACAAGAACCTCACAATCATGAACTAAATGTTTTGCAGCTGGTCCGGGAGTGTTGGAAGAACCTTGACGTTCTGTCCCGGGATAACCGGGTAACTCTTCACTGGGTTCCGGGGCATAGGGGAGTTGAGGGTAATGAGGAAGCAGACCGACTGGCTGGCTTGGATCTGCCTCTGAGTTTATCGGACCTGAGCCGGCTTTAGGGACTTCTCTATCGTTGGTCAGGTCCGCTATTAATGGGTGGATTACATATCAACACCAGGTAAGATGGGACAACCTTCATGGATATTCCCATAGTAAACGTCTCTTAAGCAAAGTTCCTTCTGGAGGAATCAAATGGGCAGCAGATATTCTGGGCAGAGCACAACTCAGGAGGATCATGCGGCTCATAACAGGGCAGTGTGGTCTGAGGGTGCACATAAACAGGATAGGTGTGTACCATGGAGAAACCGTGCGTAGATTGTGCAGGAAGGAGGAGGAAACTGCAGGTCACATAATTTATGATTGTGAGGCTCTTGCTAGTAGGAGGCTAGGGGTTTTTGGTTTCCAAGACCCTAGGGATCTTCAGCAGAATGAGCTAGTCAGTGGGTTGTTGGAACTTATTAGGGGAACCAATCTGCTGAACTAGGTATTTTAAGAGGTAAGTTGCACATTAGGTCAATCGATCGCAGTGTCTGGGGTTGCACTATCCCTTCCTCTACTAATAATCTTAATCTTAATTAAAGTGTTCTGCAGTTTTCTCTTCTTTACTTCATAACCTACATACGGTTTTTCCGTGGTAATTACCACAGTGCTCTATAATGAGCCCCAAGATATTTCTGAGTTTTATTCTGCCCAAAACATCTGCCGCCCCTAAGTCCTCTTGAGGAACTTTTAAGAAGTGCTAACTTTAAGAATCCCATCTTGCATAGTGTTGCTTGTTAACCCTCCTATTGATAGCAGACCCTGCCAAAGACAAAGAAATCTCTAAAGCCGGCTCAGGTGCGATGAACTGCAGATCCCAGTCGGTCTGCCTGCTCATTATCCTCAATCCCCGTATGTCCCGGAAACTAATGAAAAGTAACCCGGTTTCCCAGGGAGCGTTGATGTTCTCCCGACATGGCGCAACGATCAAATAGTCAAACATTCGGGGGGAAACTGCCTGCTTAAAGAGTATCGTTTTCCCATAATCGTGTTTATTATATCAACCATGATAAAATCGTTCTTGTATACCTTTCCGATTCACTGCTTTTTAGTAGTAAAAGGCGTTTTAATAGCCCGTATTTATTGTTTAACCCCGGGTATTTATAGCAAACATCTTGGAAATACAGTGCGTAATAAAAGTAGAGGTTATATTTTTTTTCCAAGAGTAGACAACTTTCACGTAAGACATAACTTATATTATACAACATTTTTTATAGCATACACAATCGAGACCTCCGATAGATCTATCCGTTTTCAGTTCTTTCAGCACAAAAACTGAGATGTCTATGTCCAACCTCTGTCCCCCGCAGGGGGGGTGCAGACCAGAGATGGGCGTTTCTGCTATTTTTACAAAACGTCAACAAACCGTTTGTTGATGAAAAAAAAACTGTTTTTTAAAACAGTTGGGAAAAAACAGGTTTAGAAAACTGAAATTCAAAGTTGTATTAGCAGCTAAAACATAAAAGCACATACGTTCAGTTTTCTGAGACTACTTTTGCATTTCCATTACCACCATGTCCTTAAATTGTTTTTGGGTATAAAGCATTTAGAAAGGATAAAAATAATCCTTACACGTGTAGTAATAATTAAATTACATTATCAAAACGTAATAATTATGTATCTCATTTTATATTTACAAAATGCAATGAATTTCTAATAGAAGCATTCTTTTTTTTACTTAAAAATTAAATAGTCCTTTGCATATTTACCAAAATGCAAACGATTTAGAATATTTTTAGTTGATTAAAAAATACTGATGATTGATAATAAATATAAAAAATATGTATAAATAAAATTAGGCTCTGTATCTACAAAATGTGAGAGGTTGTTACTACAATTCGCAACAAAATAGAGATAAACGTTGACATTGACCAAACAGTTCTTACGTCACTACAAGCAACAAGCAACTTTGAAATAAAAGCAGGTAGAAGAAAAGCAGTTAGCAGGAAAACAGTTTTAGCGCTTGCGGCAAAGTTCGAATAGAACGTGGGTGTGGGGAAAAACCGTTCCTTGTTTAACAAATCATAAAGAAGTCCAAATCCAACTGCTTGTTTCCGTTTGAAAAAGCAGTTTGTCGTTGATAGAAAAGCATTTTTTTTAAAGTTTGGTGTTTTCTGCCCCACCACTAGTGCAGACTAGCTGTATCTATTGAGAGGTACCTCTTGCGGTACCCGAGTCTAACACTCACACTACAGCCTAAATGTGCTTTTCGCCTTAAAAAAAATCCAACCTACGATCACCGCCGGAGTAGATTAGTAAAATTTCGTGAAATTTATCGTACAGGATTGGTTTGCACCGATCATCGAAATTTTTTCAATTTTCCAAACAGTTTTTTCAGTTCCCTTTTTTTCGTCAAACAAACTTAAAAATAAGATTTTCTCAAAATCGAATCCAATAATTTTGATAATATTTTACTAAAAAGTACTCCGTCAGTACTGGTAGCTATGTTGACAAAAAGTCCGGGTCGATAATAATAAATAATAAAAATAAAAAAAATAATAAAAACCAGTAGGGCTTATAACTTACCGAAACCTGTTTTATCAGATTTTGATTATAAGTTGATCATATACATTAAATAAATTTTTGTTAGTAAATTGAAATAAATTTACGGAATCATAAAACCAAAAATAAACCCTGACCATTGTTGTTGTTTTTCGATTCACTCTCGAACAAATTAATTTTATTTTAATTTGGTTATTGTTCTTCGTATATTATGAAAATTTGAGCAAAATCTAATGAACCGATTTTATGAGAATTTAGATCGATTTTTCCTCTCTACCCGTTGGGGGGATGACAGAAAGTTTGTGTAATATTTTTGCACCATTTATTTATTAAATGCTTTCTATTTCATAATTTATGTTTGGTTACCCTGTCACTACCAGTCTAGGGTTAAGAAAGGTTCAAGATCTCGCGTACGTTTGAAGCAAGCATTCTAATCAATAACTAGTTGTATAATGGGAGCCAAAAAAGTGGCCCAAACAAATTTGCAATCACAAGGCAATTAACAAAGGAAAGTATTTTTACTAAATAAGGAAGCACAATGAGGGCTAAATATAAGAAGTCAAGTACGTGACTTGTGATCCTGAACTCAGATAGACTATTCTTAGCTAAGCTCTGACCTCACAGTCACAGATATTGTTAACTCACAGATGATTTAGAAGATTGTTTTGTTAAAAACCATTAGTCGACAGAGTAGGATAAAGCTATTCCTGTATTTTCCTTTTAACATTTAAAAAACAATGTATTCTATTCTATTCTGATCTAAAAATGTATTTAATTTTTTTAATATGTTTGTGAAGTCAGTAAGGAACAGATTGTTGCTTAAATTCTGACCTCTGAATATAAAACGAACAGCCACCATTATAGAAAATGTGCTCGATATCAACGGCTAAAGTCCAAGTAATTGGACTATCTGCCGCTACGAATGCTTCAAGGTGCAAGGACAAGTGTGGAGATGTTTAAGAAAATAGACAATATTATTTAACTGCAGTTGAACAATCTGCCGTAAGATGCCACTAACAGCGAGACCTCACTCTAGTACGTTTATATTTAATGTTCTGGCCCAAATATGTAGATAGCCGAAAATTGGAGTAATATTTTGTTAAACAGCCTATCGACACTTGTATGAAGCAAAAACTCACCAAATTCAATTATTTCCCTTAAAAACACAGAACCTCTTAACAAAAAACCGGGGAAAAAGCATAATTCTCAAATTAAGTTCATCAGTTTTTGCTCAAATTTGCTCCCGAGTAATTTTATCTTAAATGTACTGATACGAAATGTAGGCTTCAGTTATGATACGAAATAGGCTTACAGCACGATCAACACTTAAGTACAATGTGAGGAACCAAAGAAATCTCTCAAGACACGAGTCAAATGTCACCAAAATCAATCAAGTTTTGACTCGGGCGTTATTAACAGATACAAAAACCGACTTAAAGAGACTACAGTACTTCTAAATCCAGTGTAGGGGTGGGCGTTTCTACTATTTTTACAAAACGTCAACAAACTGTTTGTCGAGGAAAAAAGCTGATTTTTAAAACAGTTGGAAAAAAACAGGTTTAGAAAACTGAAACTAACAGTTGTATTAGCAGCTAAAACATAAAGCACATACGTTCAGTTTTCTAAGACTACTTTTTCATTCCCACTGCCACCATGTCCTTAACTGTTTTTGGGTGTAAAGCATTTAGAAAGGATAAAAATAATCCTTACAAGTGTAGTAATAATTAAATTACATTCTCAAAACGTAATAATTGTGTATGCCATTTTATGTACAAAATGCAATGAATTTCTAATAGAAGCATTTTTTTTACTTAAAAATTAAATAGTCCTTTGCATATTTACTGAAATGCAAACGATTTAGAATATTTGTAGTTGATTAAAAAATATTGATGACTGATAATAAATTAAAAAAATATGTTTAAATAAAATTAGGCTCTATATCTGCAAAATGTGAGAGGTTGTTACTACAACTCGCAACAAAATAGAGATAAACGTTGACATTGACCGAACAGTTCTTACTTCACTACAAGCAACAAGCAACTTTGGAATAAAGGGAAAAAGCATAAAAGCAGATAGAAGAAAAGCAGTTAGCAGGCAAACAGCAGGAAAACAGTTTTAGCGTTTGCGGCAACGTTCGAATAGAACAGTCCGTTCCTTGTTTAACAAATCATAAAGCAGTCCAAATCAAACTGCTTGTTTCCGTTTGAAAAAGCGGTTTGTTTGTCGTTTATAGAAAAGCAGTTTTTTTTAATAGTTTGGTGTTTTCTGCCCCACCACTAATCCAGTGTGGCTGAAAACTCCAGTGAGATTGTATCAAAATCTCAAGGTCGATTTTTTTCATGATCGCAATACCTAATTTCTTTCGTATAGTGAGTAAAATAAATTACGTAAAAGCATTTCACAAACTTACTATTATTACAGCAAGCAATCCTTTTTTTTTTATTTTTTTTTAACGTCCGACTATTGTGCACACTTGGGCTAATGCAGACAATGGGATGATTTATAGCGTATGAAAATGCCAAGCCCTCGCCGGGAATCGAACCCGGGTCCTCGGGGTGAAAGCTCAGTACGCTATCCACTAGGCTACCGAGGCGGCTATATATATATATATTGGTGTTTAACGTCCGACTATTGTGCACACTTGGGCTAATGCAGACAATGGGATGATTTATAGCGTATGAAAATGCCAAGCCCTCGCCGGGAATCGAACCCGGGTCCTCGGGGTGAAAGCTCAGTACGCTATCCACTAGGCTACCGAGGCGGCTATATATATATATATTGGTGTTTAACGTCCGACTATTGTGCACACTTGGGCTAATGCAGACAATGGGATGATTTATAGCGTATGAAAATGCCAAGCCCTCGCCGGGAATCGAACCCGGGTCCTCGGGGTGAAAGCTCAGTACGCTATCCACTAGGCTACCGAGGCGGCTATATATATATATATTGGTGTTTAACGTCCGACTATTGTGCACACTTGGGCTAATGCAGACGATGGGATGATTTATAGCGTATGAAAATGCCAAGCCCTGGCCGGGAATCGAACCCGGTCCTCGGGGTGAAAGCCCAGTACGCTATCAACTAGGCCACCGAGGCGGCTATATATATATATATATATATATATATATATATATATATATATATATATATATATATATATATATATTGGTGTTTAACGTCCGACTATTGTGCACACTTGGGCTAATGCAGACGATGGGATGATTTATAGCGTATGAAAATGCCAAGCCCTGGCCGGGAATCGAACCCGGGTCCTCGGGGTGAAAGCCCAGTACGCTATCAACTAGGCCACCGAGGCGGCTATATATATATATATTGGTGTTTAACGTCCGACTATTGTGCACACTTGGGCTAATGCAGACGATGGGATGATTTATAGCGTATGAAAATGCCAAGCCCTGGCCGGGAATCGAACCCGGGTCCTCGGGGTGAAAGCCCAGTACGCTATCAACTAGACCACCGAGGCGGCCATTTCTTAAAAAATACAGTTCAGGCACCACTGACGAAAAACCTGGGAAATCTAATTCTCAAATTTACCTATTTTGCCGGCGAACATTTCCGAACCGACTTCGGAGGAAATAACTACACGTAAATATCTGCACAATTTACTTCATTGACTTCTTTCGTGTTTCAGATATTTCCTCGAGTTCCTACCTTTTGGATAAATTCGCCGTGTTAGTCATCCTAATTGTTTACTCGTGCGTGTAAACACAGCTAAACCTTTGGACACGTGCCTTAACGCCAGTCAGTTGAATGCACTTGGAACCAGTTGGCAAAGGACAAATTTGGCCGCTTCCTACAACTTAAAACTAAACTAAAACATCCACGGCACGCTAAATATAGCCGCGGCTACAATGTCACCCGCGACACTCGATAGTTTTGTGGTTCTCGTGGATTACGTGTAGCATAGGCTGTACTGTTTATAGAAAGTTTGGTGAACGTGAAGTGGAAAAAATCGATTGTATGGATAGTCATATATCACTTTTCAAGTTGAGTCCAAATATGTGGTTTATCACTGGAGACTAACTGATCGATTTTTATGAAATGTAGGCGTCGTTCGCCTATATCTAGGAATAATTTTATAAAATAATTGCTTTAAAGTCCTTTACTGGCCAAAAATTCCTACACAATTAAAAATATGCAGAAACGATTGTGATTAAATTTTGTACAAACGTGCTTAACAAAACGGTTAAGCCGGAAAATCGGCGTAATTTTCAAAAACGATTTACCAGGTAGAAGAAAAGCAGTTAGCAGGAAAACAGTTTTAGCGCTTGCGGCAATGTTCGAGTAGAACGTAGGTGTGGTAGTGGGGAAAGCTGTTCCTTGTTTAACAAATCATAAACCAATCCAAATCTAACTGCTTGTTTCCGTTTGAAAAAGCAGTTTGTCGTTTATAAAAAAGCAGTTTTTTAACAGTTTGGTGTTTTCTCCCCCACCACTACATGAGAGGTGTGAGCGCTCGCTAGGTTGCACTGTTCGTAGCGGCAGATAGTACAATTACTTGAACTTTCGCCGTTGATACCGAGCATACAATTATAATGGTGGCTGAACTTCTACTTCGTATATATTGAATGGTCTTGGTTATCCTTATCTCGGGAACATTTTTGTTTTGTTATTTTGATAAAAAAGAACACGTAGTCAGAGTTTAGCGAAATCTAGTTCAACGAATGTAAATAAATGTTGCATAAATTACGTAAATAAAAAAAACTATATTTCTCTCAGTTAAGAAGTTATCAAAAATTTATCTAATTTCAATAAAATCTGTTACACAAATCGACTTTTGATAATAGCTTTGACAAGTCTGTTAACCAGCAAAATCAGTTCAAATATTTCAAAATGGCGGCGGTTCATTTTCTTATTTTCAATTTAATTTGGGAAGTTAAAACGACAATGTGAAATATTTCTTTTAAAAGTGAAAGATACAATACATATTGTTAGAAATTCGCTTCTATCACGTCTAGAAGCTTCGCGGTGCGTTTGCTTCGGTTAAAATTCTGTACACTGAATTCTGTTATAAAAAAATCAGATTTAACCAACGTTTTAACCAATCCGATAAACCGATCTTAAGGAATCAGTAAAATTTTCAGTTTTTCTAAGATAGCTTACGAACCGATTTGGGGGGGGGGGCTCAATTAATATTGAGTTTAGGTACTTACACTGTTTCTGCGCCATTTATTGTACGGACTTTAGAAGCAGTGCCAAAGTAATATTCCAGAAGGACACTGAACGACTAAAATGTCAGACAAAACCACGCCAACAAACTCAAGAGCTGTTAAGTGCATTAGTCTAAACTGCGAGACAGTTGTGTTGTGTATCAGCTCAGCTGTGTCGGTGATGTCATGAGACCTGCAGCAGCTGTGTGGGAACAAACAAGGCCTAAACTGACCACTCGCCATTACTGGGCATGCGTTGTTTACATCTTCCATTCTTTCTCGTATCGTGTGATTTGATTACTGCCCACGCCTGAGTTTACCGGCTTGCAGTTTTCTGCTTCGACGTTACACAGCTGCCTCGCTGACTTCGCAGACGCGAATTTCGAAAACGTAACATATCACATTACACAATTATTTTAACCTTTCCTTTCTATAAAACCTTATTTCACCAGCAAAATCTGCTCGAATTAGTATTTTTTACTTTCAAGTTACACATGAAATTAAAATTAATTTTCAAAATTCGATAATCTGATTTTGTTAAAATTTTTGTCACTAGATTTAAAATTCTCCAGTGTACTTTAAAATATAAAAACACGTATGGCTAGAAATCGAATCGAAAAATTTTTCATTGGTTAGGGTTCATTTTCATATTTCGATTAGTTACTAGACAAGCCGCCTCGGTGGCCTAGTGCAGGGGTCTCCAAACTACGGCCCGAGGGCCACATCCGGCCCGCGGACAGATTTTGTCCGGCCCGCGGAGAGCTAGCATACTTGAAAACTCCTTTTAGAGAACATATTTTTTATAGCAAATTAAATTTAGTTTACTGAAGTATTCTAATTTTATGTTGAATAATTATTAATATGACATCTACATTGATATGGTCATGGGCTAACTACTCATAACATTGTTGTAGGCTTATTGTTATTGTTTTTGTGATAAGTTGGATAAAGAAACACAGAATTGTAATGAGTAAAAACATGTATAATATGCAGAAAATTTAACTTCAGTACATAATAACTGAATAATAAATAAATAAATGAGGAGTGTCACGTTACCCACATGGCTCGCTCGTACTCTACGACTAATCTAGAAATTACAGATAATGACAGGAAAATTAATAATATGCAGTGTTGCCGTTTTGCGGACTTTAGTCCGATTTCCAGCCTTTTTTAAACGTTACGTACTTTTTCGGACTTTTTTTTTCATCAGTGGACTATTTCACTTTTTACCACCGGCAACAATGATAATACGGTTTTGGCCCTCGGAACTTACTGGAGTAATCAGTATGGCCCTAAGGCTGGAAAGTTTGGAGACCCCTAGCCTAGTGGATAGCGTACTAGGCTTTCACTCCGAGGAACCGGGTTCGATTCCCGGCGAGGGCTTGGCATTTCCATACGCTGTAAATCATCCCATCGTCTGCATTAGCCCATGTGTGCACAATAGTCGGACGTTAAACACAAAAAAAAAAAAAAAAAATACAAAAAAACTACTGATTTAAAACGCCGATTGCAATGATAAATAATATTTTTTTTAAGTGACAAAAAATTATTACTGTTTTGAAGATTTGTAAAGGTAACCATTTTGAAACTGTTACATATTTTGACCTTCTTCAGCATAAATATAACGAGTAATAAAAAAATGTAATAAAGTAAATACAAGAGGAAGTAATACGCGAGGAAGAGCACATTAATTGTCAAAAGCCCTCATCAATATTAAAATACTGAAATTCTTTTTATATTCTTCTTTTCTGCTAGGATTATTGTCGCTATGTTGAGTATAATGATCTGCCTTCCCTAGCTTCGTCAATTCTACATTTGTTGACGCGTTTCGGAGAACCTCCATCTTCAAAAACTATATCTATACTGGTCACCAATATTACGGCCCGTCCTATTTATAATTTTCTATCTCCACCTCGTTCAACACGTGTACATTAAACCTGACGTGCTCTATCATAGATATAGTTTTTGAAGATGGAGGTCCTCCGAAACGCGTCAACAAATGTAGAATTGACGAAGTTAGGGAAGGCAGATCATTATACTCAACATAGTAATTAAAATACTGTATCATCGAATATAAACGTACTCAGTATAGTCACTACTATAAAAAGCGTGTTCTATATCGGCGCTGAAGTCCAAGTAATTGAACCATTTGCCTCTACGAACGCTGCAAGCTGCAAGAACAGGGTGTGGAGACGTTTGACAAAATATTACTATGATCTGTTTAACTGTAGCTGAACATTTGGCCGCAAGATGCCACCAGTAGCGAGCGCTCATTTATCTCGCATAAGGGTTATCGTTCTAAGCACGTTTATATTCAAATACTGTATTAATCAACATAAACTCAAAATGAGTAGACGAGAGTTACTGCGTACAAAAAACTACACTGTATGTACTAGTTGGTAAAACTTTCTTATGAGGCTGAACAAAGTTCGCGATTAAGCGTAACCACCGTTGAAGTCTGCCGCCTCGGTGGCCTAGTTAATAGCGTACTGGGCTTTCACCGCGAGGACCCGGGTTCGATTCCCGGCCAGGGCTTGGCATTTTCATACGCAATAAATCATCCTATCGTCTGCATTAGCCCAAGTGTGCACAATAGTCGGACGTTAAACACAAAAAAAAACCGTTGAAGTCTGCATAAATTAGCATTTTATTTTGAAATTTCAATGACAATAAAAATATAAATCTGACGGCGGTCAGGGTTCATTTTCGAATTTTCAAAAGTACCGCAATTAAAAAAAGATTAAATTACTAATTTGTGCAGATTATGAAACTACGGTGGAATAAGGTTTTCAAAAAAAAAGTGAATGAAAAAAATATTGCTGTTACTTGTTGAATATTGGCTTCCATCATGTCAGCGAGGCAGTTGTGTTCGCGATATTTTTTTATTTTAGCTGTTTTTTTACAAGAGATTTACCTAAAATATAAATTTTTTGTGTTTAACGTCCGACTATTGTGCACACTCGGGCTAATGCAGACGATGGAATGATTTATAGCGTATGAAAATGCCAAGCCCTGGCCGGGAATCGAACCCGGGTCCTCGGGGTGAAAGCCCTGTACGCTATCAACTAGGCCACCGAGACGGCTACCTAACAAGTAAGGGTGGTTAGTAAAACATAAGACAAATAATTAGCCTAGTCATAAAATACAAAAAATATATAAGCAACAACATTTATTTAGGCTACCAATAAATAAATAGCAAATAACTAACTACATTAAACCTCTCGCAAGGCTCACTAAGGTTTATATATGCAAACAAGACATGCATAAAGAGATAACCAATTCTCCACTCTGTGCTGTGCAAACCATCCCAAGTAGCCTAACATACAATGTGGTAGGTTGGTCGTGTCCAATTTGTTAAACTGAAAGCAATTCGTACAGTTTGAAGCGAATCTAACCAAACGTACAACGATATATCGTTTTGATACCGAAGATCGATCGTCCAATCTTCAGATCTGAGACACGGTCTGCACAAAGTAAAATAACTAGTGCTAGGGCAGAAAACACCAAACTGTAAAAAAACTGCTTTTCTATAAACGACAAACAAACTGTTTTTTTCAAACGGAAACAAGCAGTTGGATTTGGACTGGTTTATGATTTGTTAAACAACGAATGGCTTTTCGCACTACCACACTTAACGTTGCCACAAGCGCTAAAACTGTTTTCCTGCTAACTGCTTTTCTTCTACCTGCTTTTATGCTTTTTCCCTTTATTTCAAAGTTGCTTGTTGCTTGTAGTGAAGTAAGAACTGTTTGGTCAATGTCAACGTTTATCTCTATTTTGTTGCGAGTTGTAGTAACAACCTCTCACATTTTGTTGATACAGAGCCTAATTTTATTTAAACATATTTTTTATATTTATTATCAATCATCAATATTTTTAAACAACTAAAAATATTCTAAATCGTTTGCATTTTGGTAAATATGCAAAGTACTATTTAATTTTTAAGAAAAAAAATGCTTCTATTAGAAATTCATTGCATTTTGTACATAAAATGGCTTACATAATTATTACGTTTTGAGAATGTAATTTAATTATTACTGCACTTGTAAGGATTATTTTTATCCTTTCTGAATGCTTTATACCCAAAAACAATTTAAGGACATGGTGGTAATGGGAATGAAAAAGTAGTCTTAGAAAACTGAACGTATGTGCTTTATGTTTTAGCTGCTAATACAACTTTGAGTTTCAGTTTTCTAAACCTGTTTTTTTCCAACTGTTTTAAAAATCAGCTTTTTTCCTCGACAAACAGTTTGTTTACGTTTTGTAAAAATATCAGAAACGCCCACCTCTACAATGTGGGTAGGTTGGTCGTGTCCAATTTGTTAAACGGAAAGCAATTCGTACAGTTTGAAGCGAATCTAACCAAACGTACAACGATATATCGTTTTGATGCCGAAGATCGATCGTACAATCTTCAGATCTGAGACACGGTCTGCACAAAGTAAAATAACACTTGCTCGCCTGTCGAGACGAAAGATAATCAATTATCTCGCATTACAGATCGTAGATTAGCTGTTATAATATGTTGATCTGTGACACCTACACGCTCCAGCCCTCATATCCATCAATCTTCTTAACTTGATGCCATCAGTGCTTTCATTAACTGGCACTTGTTAATTAAACTAATTTATTCCGAAGGCGCGTGCAGGACGTTTCTCAGCATGCTTATGCAGCCTGTGAAATAGACTCGTCATTTTTGTTTGTGTATTTACCGTATCTATAAAAAAGAACTATAAGTAGTTGTACATAAATCAGGAAAAATTTAATATTTTTTGGACTCAGTGGACTCAAAAATCGGTTGATCCACCATCAAGATCCAGTTTTTCGATTAACATATTTGTATACTTTTTATTGTGAGAATGTTAATAAAACGGCGGACAAAAAGTACATTATTATTTTAGGTATTTTTTCACAGGAATAATGTATTTTACGTGTACTTCTTTTCACTGATCATTTTTTCATAGGTCAAGCTAAGTTTCAAATGGAATACTATCAAAAAAAAAAAAATTGAGGTCGCTCAAATTTTGAGTAAATAATGTAAGATCTATTAGCGAGTTTAAATTGGAGCGGCCATTATGATAAGACCGTAGATCTGAGACCACTAAATGAGCTCTTGATCATGACATATAAAACACATTTTGATGAGGTTGCTTAAAATTATATTTTTTAGCTATTAAAATTATTCAATATGTGCGAGCGCACGTTGTGTGTGTGTGTGTGTGTGTGTGTGTGTGTGTGCGCGCGCGCGCAAACGAGCGCGCGAGTGTGTGTGTATGTGTGTGTGTGTGTGTGTGTGTGTGTGTGTGCGTGCGCGCGCGCGAACGAGCGCGCGAGTGTGTGTGTGTGTGTGTGTGTGTGTGTGTGTGTGTGTGTGTGTGTGTGTGTGTGTGTGTGTGTGTGTGTGTGTGTGTGTGTGTGTGTGTGTGTGTGTGTGTGTGTGTTTGTGTGTGTGTGTTTGTGTTTGTGTGTGTGTGTGTGTGTGTGTGTGTTTATGTGTGTTTGTGTGTGTGTGTTTGTGTGTGTGTGTTTGTGTTTGTCTGTGTGTTTGTGTGTGTGTGTGTGTGTGTGTGTGTGCGCGTGTGTGTGTGTATGTGTGTGTGTGTGTGTGTGTGTGTGTGTGTGTGTGTGTGTGTGTGTGTGTGCGAGTGTGTGTGTGTGCGTGTGTGTGTGTGTGTGTGTGTGTGTGTGTGTGTGTGTGAGAGAGAGAGAGAGAGAGAGAGAGCACTCTAACTTTCGTAATTATGGTTCGATTTAACTCAAACTTAGCACAAAAATTGATTTTTTTTATACCTTGTTGGGAAAGTTCGTTACTCACCAAAATCCATACAAACGTTCCAAAATGGCAGTATATTCTAATCTTAAAAAAGTCGTATTTTTTTATCTCATTTTCAAAAACTGATTCCGCCATTGTAATCAGCGTTAAAATTTGTGTAAGTTGAAATTTTAAATCTATAAAATTTATTGGAACGGCTGTTCTTCGAATTTTCTTTATAATTTGGAAAATTTTTAATGCTAATTTTACAGTGTTTAACACCGATTACAAAGGTGAAATTATTTTTTCAAATTTTTTTTTGAATTTTATGCTAACAAAGTTTAGTTTTTCTATTTTTATTGCAGTTGTTGTAAATTACACACGACAAACAATCGATTATTAAAATAATCCTTAATGCGATTTTCTTAAATTCATTACTTTTTTGGAAATTCGCTCCCATAAAGTTTGTAAGACAGCTACGTCCCGCGAATATTTTTTGTATTGAAACCAACAAGACAAAACATGTCTTCCAAGAATAGCCGACTAAACACAAGATTGGTTTTCAATTTCTGTCACTACAAAATAAGTAAAAGAAGAAGAAAAACACTGCCGTCGGGCCTGACCCTAAAATACTCACAATAATTGATAGCTATTAAAGAAACTTTAACCTTACCGACGCGCCGCCCGTGCCAAAAAGCGTCGTGCCCACAAAGAAAACCAAAATAGCGACATAAACTTCCTGACGCTGTAGGCTGTGACTCCAGACATAACATACTGTATACTGTAGGCCTATCGTGGTGAGCTTTGCCTTCCTGACGTAATGAAAACGAATTTTCAGAGTAACAATATCACATGCCATTAACAATTTTAAAATGCGGCTACTTTTGCATTTTACCAAAAGGTACCTTGGTCGCTGAAAAATTCTTTTTCTTGCTCTTTTCTTAATATCCGACTTCATCATCGTAACGCTAAAATCTCCGTAATATGGGCGAATTACAATTAAATTTTAAAGCTATAAATGTTAATTTATACAAATTTTTGAGCTAATTCTCGACGATACAGATTCTCAAGATTGCGAATGATCGAAATTTTAAAGCGATATAAACTGATTTAGCTCTTATTTTTTATTATTATTTTTTTTTTTTTAACGTCCGACTATTGTGCACACTTCGGCTAATACAGACGATGGGATGATTTACAGCGTATGAAAATGCTCTAGCCGGGAATCGAACCCGGGTCCTCGGGGTGAAAGCCTAGTATGCTATCCACTAGGCCACCGAGGCGGCTAGATCACTTTTTGATCATTTTTTGAGTGGGTCGTTAAAATTTTTATTTGTGTGCGTACGTTTTAGCACGCTCACGACCGCAATTTTGGGTGATTTTGCTCTTAAACGAACTTTGCTTTACCAAATTCCAGTGTTAAAATTTCAATCAATCTGGATCGAAATTAAGAACGCTGAGTGAATAGAACAATCTAACACACGCATGAAAACACATTATTTAAATGACCACTTAAAAGTCCATTGATCGGTACACATTTCATGGTCCCGGGTGTGGGTGTTATCGGGATGGCTGCCGCGCCAATGAAAATTCGCTAAAAATTAGTCTACGTTTGTATTAGTTAACGCTTTAAATTTTCAACTAATTTTGCAAATTTAAAATGTTAATTTATACAAATTTTAATGCTGCTTGACGGTGGTAAAATAGGATTTTTTTAAATATGCAATTTTCAAGATTTTGTATGACTTACTTTTTAAATGGTTGATATTATTTGTCTGAGTCTAAAATGAGATTACAACTGCGATCGCTGGAAAGCTATTTAAGTACAGTCGACCTCGGTTATAACGCCCTCGGTTATAACGCTAACTCGGTTATAGCGCTATTTTCATAATGTTCCCAATATTCTACGAGGGTTGATCAAATATAAACGAGACTGACTTTCTAAAGACTTTTCCGTTGGACATGAACTCTAAAGGGTGGGGTTTCAGGTAGCCTGGGAGGTTTGGGACGGGCGTAGATGGGCAACATTTCCGTTCGGACCCTTCAGTATAAAACTATACAATGAGTGAGAGTGAAGTGCACGTTTCCGTGGAGCAGAGAATTATTATTAAGTTTTTGGCCAAGGAGGGGGTCAATCCGACTGAAATCTTTCGTAGATTGACGGCTCAATACGGGGACAGGACCCTGTCAAGAGCTCGCGTTTTTGCTTGGCACAAGGAATTCGCCGAAGGACGGGAAGCAGTAGAAAACCTCAGCTATGATCGTCGCCCGACCACTTCCGTCACGGACGAAAACATTGACGCTGTTCGGAAGCTCCTGGACGAAGACAGACGTATATCGCTGCGATTTATTGCAGATGAACTCCAGTTGAGCTATGGTAGCGTTCAAAAAATCGTTACATCAAACCTGGAACTCAGCAAAGTATCTGCAAGGTGGGTTCCACGAATTTTGACCGACGTTCACAAACGGAATCGTTTTGAGATTTGCCAGCGACTATTGACCCAATTTGAACGAGATGGTGAGGCATTATTAAACCGGATTGTCACCTGTGACGAAACATGGGTTCACCATTACACTCCCGAGTCGAAACAGGCAAGTATGGAGTGGCGGAAGAGGGGAGAGAGGGCGCCTCTGAAGGCCAAATCACGATCGTCGGCCGGGAAGGTAATGGCCACTGTATTTTTCGACAATCAAGGCGCCTTTCACGTCGATTTCCTCCATCAACGACGCACAATAAATGCACAATATTATTGCGATGTTTTAGAGGCCGCAAAACAGTCTTTTCGTAGGAAAAGGAAATCTAAACCGGCGAGAAACGTCATTCTTCTTCACGATAATGCCCGACCACATTCGGAGAACGCTACGAGGCTTAAACTCGATCAAATTGGCTTGGAACCAATGGAACATCCCCCATACAGTCCAGACTTATCACCCTGCGACTATCACCTGTTTGGGCCACTCAAAGAGGCCCTTGGAGGCCAGCGTTTCGAAGACGATTCTGCGGTGGAGACCTTCGTGCTCCAATGGCTCAATGAACGCCCGAGAACTTTTTACGAAGAAGGAATTAAAAAACTTCCAATCCGGTGGGAAAAATGTGTTACTCGTGCGGGAGACTATGTAGAAAAATAAGTTGTATCAAGAATAATTTGTAAGTAAGCAATAATTTTTTTAAAAAATCAGTCTCGTTTATATTTGATCAACCCTCGTACATTAAGTGTACGTGTATTTTAGGCTCGGTTACAACGCTTTCACGCTGCTGTTATAGTCCTGCCACTCTGTAAACGGCCTGCGCGAGAATTTCTCGTGCATATAGAGAATTCCCCTTCAGTTCCCTCCAACAGTTCAAGGACTTAGAGTCTGCCAATCTGAGTATGTTACTAGTGGTGGGGCAGAAAACACCACTGTTAAAAAAACTGCTTTTCAATAAACGACAAATAAACTGCTTTTTCAAACGGAAACAAGCAGTTGGATTTGGACTGGTTTATGTTTTGTTAAACAAGGAACGGCTTTCCGCACTACCACACCTACGTTCTATTCGAACGTTGCCGCAAGCGCTAAAACTGTTTTCCTGCTAACTGCTTTAATGCTTTCCCCTTTATTTCAAAGTTGCTTGTTGCTTGTAGTGAAGTAAGAACTGTTTGGTCAATGTCAACGTTTACCTCTATTTTGTTGCGAGTTGTAGTAACAACCTCTCACATTTTGTAAATACAGAGCCTAATTTTATTTAAACATATTTTTTATATTTATTATCACTCGTCAATATTTTTTAATCGACTAAAAATATTCTAAATCGTTTGCATTTCGGTAAATATGCAAAGGACTATTTAATTTTTAAGTAAAAAAAATTGCTTGCATCAGAAATTCATTGCATTTTGTACATAAAATGGCTTACATAATTATTACGTTTTGATAATATAATTTAATTATTACTACACTTGTAAGGATTATTTTTATCCTTTCTGAATGCTTTATACCCAAAAACAGTTAAGGACATGGTGGCAGTGAGAATGAAAAAGTAGTCTTAGAAAACTGAACGTATGTGCTTTATGTTTTAGCTGCTAATACAACTTTGAGTTTCAGTTTTCTAAACCTGTTTTTTTCCAACTGTTTCTTAGAATTTTGTTGGAAGCTGACCAAACACTGTAAATTGTGTCCTTCCCGTAAAAGTGTTCTCTCTGTCACACACACACACACACACACACACACACACTTTGTACGCCTTAGTGGGGGGGACTTCAATCTCACGAACCCTCACAACAGTGTACGCACTTGTTACATGTAATACATACCACACACACACACACACACACACACACACACACACACACACACACACACACACACACACACACACACACACTTTGTACGCCTTAGTGGGGGGGGACTTCAATCTCACGAACCCTCACAACAGTGTACGCACTTTGTTACATGTAATACATACCACACACACACACACACACACACACACACTTTGTACGCCTTAGTGGGGGGGGGACTTCAATCTCACGAACCCTCACAACAGTGTACGCACTTTGTTACATGTAATACATACTAGAGTGTAATGCACTTATTTTCTATTAGTTTTAACTAAAATATATTTTAAAATATGTAATATATGTATTAAATTTTAATAAAATAGCCATTAACTACGTTTACAGTACAAAGTGTGCTTTTTTCACTACATGCAGTATTGCCGCCGTTTACAAACTCATTTACTGTAAACTCGGTTACAACGCTATCTCGTATACAGCGCTCATATACGCCTCGTCCCTTCAACCGCGTTATATCCGAGGTCGACTATAAAACAGTAGTAACTCAAGGAACAGTAGACCTCAAGTATATTTTCATTTAACTAATAGGCCTATTCCCGCGTTCCACGACGGCGCTTGTAATTTTTCCCGCCAATTTAACCGGAATTGGAATTAAATACAATTTTATTGGACGCTGTTTCTTCGTGAAGCGGTTAAAATTATGTTAGGTTTTGCCGCTCAGCCAGTATTGCAGGCAATAACCAGCAACTACACTCTCAACGTTAAAACAGAGCCTGCCATCTTGAAACGGAAGTGAATGGGAAAAAATCGTAGTCTTTCGTAGTCCCTTGAGCAGCTGCCTTGAGGAGCTCCTTGATCTATCTTAAACCTCGCTTGTCTTTCCAGAGCTTAGAGATCTTCTAGTCTTCTTCCTCTCTAAACTTCATCAAGTGGTTCCTTGACTTACAGGATGGTAGTTTTGTTAAAGGATTACCACTTACTGACGAGTTTTCATTAAACGATTTTTTTTTTCGGTGTTTAACGTCCGACTATTGTGCACACTTGGGCTAATGTAGACGATGGGATGATTTATAGCGTATGAAAATGCCAAGTCCTGGCCGGGAATCGAACCCGGGTCCTCGGGGTGAACGCCCAGTACGCTATCCACTAGGCCACCGAGGCGGCTTTCATTAAACGATAAGGTGACCGATAAGACAAAGATGATTTTCATCATGGTAGTACCGGACCCGGGATTTTAGAATGAGCACCGACCCTGATAGCTAGATCACTTGTTATTTCAAAGGTCGTTTTATATATATATATATATATATATATATATATATATATATACCTCGAAGGGGGTGGAGACTAGCTACACCTATTGAGAGGATTTACACGTTCCTCGCGGTACCCGCGTCTAACAAACCCTTACACTTACAACACTACACTTACGACTTTAACACTTTACACTCACACTTACACTTAGGGAGGCGATAATAGCCTTAATTAAAAAAAGAAAAAACAATTATACAAGGTACCTTTGTAACAAATTTAAAAACGATTAGTCACTGTGTTTGGCTAGAACTGTTTACATTTGTTATTGTAAATTATAGGTAGCCATCTTGAATCAGAAGTGAACACGTCGTTCGAGTTTTGTTTTTTTCTTTTGTGTTTAACGTCCGACTATTGTGCACACTTGGGCTAATGCAGACGATGGGATGATTTATAGCGTATGAAAATGCCAAGCCCTGGCCGGGAATCGAACCCAGGTCCTCGGGGTGAAAGCCTAGTACGCTATCCACTAGGCCACCGAGGCGGCTGTTCGAGTTCGAGTTTTGTACAAGGTCGAACTATGCTAAATTTGAAAACAATCGGCCAGTGCGTTTGTCCAAAACTGCGTAACAAACACACAAACCAAATGCCGAACGGTGAGTTGGAACAGATACCGCTCCACTCCGTCACTTAACTTTGCAACTTGTAGCACTTAAGAATACCCAGTAGCTCATTTTCCAATGGAAATTCGCAAACAAATTTGTCACTGTCACCCAAGCGAATACGACGTAATAAAAGCAGATTGTTTTAATTGCGCTAGTGTTGTGCAACGCTGTAATTAGCATTAACTTTCCTTGATACAAGAATATGAGTGAGATGACGTAAATAAATGAGGCACAGTAATGAATGTAATGATATTACAGACGCCTCTCTTTCTCTCTCACTAATGTTTGACGCGAATTCGCGTCACGTTTGTTGAGGTGGGTGTTTCTGCTATTTTTACAAAACGTCAACAAACTGTTTGTTGAGGAAAAAAAGCAGATTTTTAAAACAGTTGGAAAAAACAGGTTTAGAAAACTGAAACTCAAAGTTGTATTAGCAGCTAAAACATAAAGCACATACGTTCAGTTTTCTAAGACTACTTTTTCATTCCCATTGCCACCATGTCCTTAAATTGTTTTTGGGTATAAAGCATTTAGAAAGGATAAAAATAATCCTTACAAGTGTAGTAATAATTAAATTACATTATCAAAACGTAATAATTATGTAAGCCATTTTATATTTACAAAATGCAATGAATTTGTAATAGAAGCACTCTTTTATACATTAAATATACCGAACAGCGTAAAATATGTTTAACAATTGCGATTTCACGACAACATAATAACAAGTAATTAACCAAGATATGGAGATGATATAGGGACCTTATCTTCGCGCGTTGCGATAACGACTCGGGTCTATTTTAATCACTCGTAGCGAATGCACAGTCATGTAGGTTGAGGATAATTAATACGCCTCACATGGGCCAGGTGTTATTGTGTCATTGTTATTATTAGCTTGGGTTAGACGTGCCTTGATTATTGAAGAATAGCGAACAAGTATACTGATAGCACGGTGATATCAGGGCCGCCCCTAAGCATCTCGGACTTGCCACGCTTTGTGTGCCCATTAACTCTTAAAACCCTGGTCGATCCAGCTTAGTTCTGTGTTTCTCGTGGGTCTTAAAATTCCGCTAGCTTTTCAAATTCTGTACGAAACCGAAGATGGCTCCTAAAAACCTCCACTCCAAGGTCCGGTCCTTAAGCAAGGTCATTCAGTTTGTTAAAGCCCAATGATGCCTGGATGAACTAAGAGGTGAGGTGCCCTAAGCCCCTTGGCTTGTGCGATATTGAAAGGAGCGTATCCTAAACCCTAGCACACATGCATGTCTTCTAATGGGTTTCTAGGGAACATTAAAGAGGCAGGTCCAGGTAGATCCCTGGTGAGGCTACAGGCTGAACAGGATGGATCTGCGGAGTGTGACGGGGTTTCCGACGGGTCACAGGGCAATTTTTTATTGTCTAACTTTGGACAGGAAACGATTTGAATCCCTAGGCACTCCTTGGAGTAACGACAGACGATGGAACAGAGCAACATAACCCAAAGCATTGACGTTCTCTAAAGATCTGAGGTTGGTTTGGGAATGTTGAATCTGTGGACGACGGAGCGGCAAAACCATGAAAGTCCTCACCATCTAATGGACAAAAGTCGAAGATCATGTGTCTGCTCCAGTGCTTCACACTTTAGATGAAAATGTTCTGTTTCAATTTGCTGATCAATAATCATTTAAAATTTCTTTAAAGCTAAGCTCACGTGTTAAAATATTCATTGAAGTCTTAAAATTCACGTGTTAAGGTCTTCAGTCATAAAGTCACGAAACTCAAGACCTGAATTTTAAGATTTCAAGAATTTCAAATATTTTAGTCACGAAACAAACTACACTATCTCAATAACTAAATATTTTACAACAATAATTTCTTATTGGGTTGAAATAGTGACACAGAGTTTGCCCTTAGAGGTTACTCTCCAGCGGCAGGGTGCAGACTAGCTGCACCTACTGAGAGGGTTTAGACGTCCCTCGCGGTACCGAGTCTAACACACACTTACGTCTAACACATACAACACTACACTTACGACTTTAACACTTTACACTCACGCTTACATTTAGGGAGGCGATAATAGCCTTAACGTGCTAACACATACAACACGTCTAACACATACAACACTACACTTACGACTTTAACACTTTACACTCACGCTTACATTTAGGGAGGCGATAATAGCCTTAACGTGCTAACACATACAACACGTCTAACACATACAACACTACACTTACGACTTTAACACTTTACACTCACGCTTACATTTCAGGAGGCGATAATAGCCTTAACGTGCTAACACTTACAACACGTCTAACACATACAACACTACACTTACGACTTTAACACTTTACACTCACGCTTACATTTAGGGAGGCGATAATAGCCTTAACGTGCTAACACATACAACACGTCTAACACATACAACACTACACTTACGACTTTAACACTTTACACTCACGCTTACATTTCAGGAGGCGATAATAGCCTTAACGTGCTAACACACACTAACGACTAACACATACAACACTACACTTACGACTTTAACACTTTACACTTACGCTTACATTTAGGGAGGCGATAATAGCCTTAACGTGCTAACACATACAACACGTCTAACACATACAACACTACACTTACGATTTTAACACTTTACACTTACGCTTACATTTAGGGAGGCGATAATAGCTTTAACGTGCTAACACATACAACAAGTCTAACACATACAACACAACACTTACGACTTTAACACTTTACACTCACGCTTACATTTAGGGAGGCGATAATAGCCTTAACGTGCTAACACATACAACACGTCTAACACATACAACACTACACTTACGACTTTAACACTTTACACTCACGCTTACATTTAGGGAGGCGATAATAGCCTTAACGTGCTAACACATACAACACGTCTAACACATACAACACTACACTTACGACTTTAACACTTTACACTCACGCTTACATTTAGGGAGGCGATAATAGCCTTAACGTGCTAACACACACTAACGACTAACACATACAACACTACACTTACGACTTTAACACTTTACACTCACGCTTACATTTAGGGAGGCGATAATAGCCTTAACGTGCTAACACATACAACACGTCTAACACATACAACACTGCACTTACGACTTTTAACACTTTACACTCACGCTTACATTTAGGGAGGCGATAATAGCCTTAACGTGCTAACACATACAACACGTCTAACACATACAACACTACACTTACGACTTTAACACTTTACACTCACGCTTACATTTAGGGAGGCGATAATAGCCTTAACGTGCTAACACATACAACACGTCTAACACATACAACACTACACTTACGACTTTAACACTTTACACTCACGCTTACATTTAGGGAGGCGATAATAGCCTTAACGTGCTAACACATACAACACGTCTAACACATACAACACTACACTTACGACTTTAACACTTTACACTCACGCTTACATATAGGGAGGCGATAATAGCCTTAACGTGCTAACACATACATCACGTCTAACACATACAACACTACACTTACGACTTTAACACTTTACACTCACGCTTACATTTAGGGAGGCGATAATAGCCTTAACGTGCTAACACATACAACACGTCTAACACATACAACACTACACTTACGACTTTAACACTTTACACTCACGCTTACATTTAGGGAGGCGATAATAGCCTTAACGTGCTACCACATACAACACGTCTAACACATACAACACTACACTTACGACTTTAACACTTTACACTCACGCTTACATTTAGGGAGGCGATAATAGCCTTAACGTGATAACACATACAACACGTCTAACACATACAACACTACACTTACGACTTTTAACACTTTACACTCATGCTTACATTTAGGGAGGCGATAATAGCCTTAACGTGCTAACACATACAACACGTCTAACACATACAACACTACACTTACGACTTTTAACACTTTACACTCACGCTTACATTTAGGGAGGCGATAATAGCCTTAACGTGCTAACACATACAACACGTCTAACACATACAACACTACACTTACGACTTTTAACACTTTACACTCACGCTTACATTTAGGGAGGCGATAATAGCCTTAACGTGCCAACACATACAACACTACACTTACGACTTTAACACTTTACACTCACGCTTACATTTAGGGAGGCGTAATAGCCTTAACGTGCTAACACATACAACACGACTAACACATACAACACTACACTTACGACTTTAACACTTTACACTCACGCTTACATTTAGGGAGGCGATAATAGCCTTAACGTGCTAACACATACAACACGTCTAACACGTACAACACTACACTTACGACTTTAACACTTTACACTCACGCTTACATTTAGGGAGGCGATAATAGCCTTAACGTGCTAACACATACAACACGACTAACACATACAACACTACACTTACGACTTTAACACTTTACACTCACGCTTACATTTAGGGAGGCGATAATAGCCTTAACGTGCTAACACATACAACACGTCTAACACGTACAACACTACACTTACGACTTTAACACTTTACACTCACGCTTACATTTAGGAGGCGATAATAGCCTTAACGTGCTAACACATACAACACGACTAACACATACAACACTACACTTACGACTTTAACACTTTACACTCACGCTTACATTTAGGGAGGCGATAATAGCCTTAACGTGCTAACACATACAACACTACACTTACGACTTTAACACTTTACACTCACGCTTACATTTAGGGAGGCGATAATAGCCTTAACGTGCTTTTCGCCTTCCAAAAAAATAAATACATAGATATATTTTTTTAAAAATTAGCAGTTAAGGGCTTTTTTCTCAATCCTACTTATTCTGCAGACAGGTGCTGGACTAATGAATGGATTCTTGACCCATTCTTTCCTCGCTACTTCGTCAGCCTCCTTGTTATCCTTATACCCTCTGTTACTAAATACCCAACTCGACTTCACATGATTCAGGATTTGCCAGTTTAGTTAACGTCTAATGTGATATTATACCCTAATGTAGAACTACTTAATGTGTACCTAATATCTTCTTTACGACTAGTTCATCTCTCCTAAATGTGATCTGCTCATTGATAAAGGCTATTCTAGCAGCACATTTGTACGCTGTTCAGTATAGTCAACATTTCTGCTTGAAATACTGTTCGCAGTTTCTCAAACACGTGTTTTTAGCAGTTTTTCAAACACGTGGTTTTTAGCAGTCTCTCAAACACGTGTTTTTTAGCAGTATCTCAAATACGTATTTTTAGCAGTTTCTCAAATACGTGGTTTTTAGCAGTTTCTCAAATACGTGGTTTTTAGCAGTTTCTCAAATACGTATTTTTAGCAGTTTCTCAAATACGTGTTTTTAGCAGTTTCTCAAATACGTGGTTTTAGCAGTCTCTCAAACACGTGGTTTTTAGCAGTATCTCAAATACGTGTTTTTAGCAGTCTCTCAAACACGTGTTTTTAACCAGTTTCTCAAAAACGTGTTTTTTAGCAGTTTCTCAAATACGTGTTTTTAGCAGTCTCTAAAAGACGTGGTTTTTTAGCAGTCTCTCAAACACGTGTTTTTAAGCAGTTTCTCAAACACGTGTTTTTAGCAGTTTCTCAACACGTGTTTTTTTAGCTTGAGAAATTAATAAAACCAGTTTCATAATTCCATCTTCAATTGTTAAGGAGAAACTTGAGGTAAAACTTAAAATACTGGAGTCAAAAGACATGCTCTTACTTTTTGTCTACAATAACTTTGTAAACTAAGAATGCAATAATGATGTAAATTAAAAAAAAATACAATCTTTTCCAATCCATTGTTATTGATTGTTATTGAAATGAGCCGCCTCGGTGGCCTAGTTGATAGCGTACTGGGCTTTCATCCCGAGGACCCGGGTTCGATTCCCGGCCAGGGTTTGGCATTTTCATACGTTACAAATCATCCCATCGTCTGCATTAGCCCAAGTGTGCACAATAGTCGGACGTTAAAATAAAAAAAAAAAACACTAGAGTGCTTTTTCAGAAATTCTTTAAAAATTTTTATAAATTTGTTTTCTAGCACTTTAACGAAGTAATTGTAGTCTAAATGTTAAAAAAACTGTGCTTTTCGATACCAAGCTTTTCTGTATCCCAGGTTTTTCGTTAACAGCTGCAGATAAGAATCTCAAACGGTTTTGTTAATTTTGTTAGTTAACAATCATTTAAAACTTTCAAAACCGTTTGTACTTTTGTACAGTAATTTCAGTAGAGCTTAAATCACCCTTTAGGAGCAGAAGTCACGTTTCTTTAAAAACAGCTCATACAGCTGTGAAGTTCATACGGTGAATTTCTCTGGGAAACTTTTTACAATGTACATCGTTAGTGAGAAAAAAAACACTTGAAACAGTTATAAATATTCTTACCTCCGAACATGTCTTCTGAAGCCATTACAAACTGAAAAAATTAGAAAGACCAAACCACTTTTCTCGCCTACACCGGCTGGTGTCTGTTCACTAGGCTCGTTGCTTACTGAATAAAAACAAAACACTACTAAAAACTCCATCTATCTTAACGAATGTCCGAAGTGACACGTATAAGTGGTTCCCACTTCAACGTTTAGTTACTTGAAGATTGTTTAATTAAAACATAAACACCGAGTTCCTTTCTCAACAATATTTACACGTTTAAAAGTGACGTGAAAAATGGCCGCGCGGCAAGGATCCAAAGGTAATTTCATTGAAATTTGCTCAAAAGTAGTCTAAAACGATGGGTCGCTGTTTACCGAAATATTCAGGTTCGCAAGTTAACGGTAAAAATCGACTTTTAATTTCTAACAAATGATCCATCGAATGTAGCAAATTAAAATAAGTTTATGGTTCAAGAGTCAATCGATAAAAATGAAATTATCCCTAACCGATTGAGTTTACGACCGTGTTTCCGGTTTTGGTCGATAGCTCAGCGGACCGGATATTTTGGAAAACGCATCCTTTTTTGTGCTTCAGTTTTTCATTTAAACTCTTTTCTGTTCATTTCTTCCAACATCTTTATTTCAATCTTAATCACTGTTGAGATATATTTTACGCCGCAGCGCTTAAATATTGTTTGCTTCGGGAAACTCATCATCTATAGACTACATCCACACTTTCAATGTTTTAGTTGAATGAATGAATGAGTAGTAGGAGTGATAATAGCTGTTCATGAAACTTTCAGTAATAGTAACTTCTCCAGTCGCAGCCTCTTCATGAAGCCGAGGATGTTTAGAGGATTCATTATAGGGTTTCCAATGTTTTGTGTATCAAGCATTGTTTTGTGTTGTGGGATCAAAGCATTTCAAAAGAGAATAAAAAAAGAATTTATGACACAATTGTAAAAAGCATTATAACATATGGTAGTGAGGTATGGCCAATTAAGAGGAGAACAGAAAGAATGCTGTTGGCTACTGAGATGGACTTTTGGAAAAGATGGATCATCAAGACTGAGATGGAAGATCAAGAAAAGAGAGAATGAGAAATGAAAGTATACGGAGGATAATGGACGTAAGGCATAGGGGAGAGCGGGGTAATACCACGCAGTGGGTAATGACACGCACCTGTCTTCAGCGATGCCTATAAGGGTTAGAAGTGTGTAAAGTGCTGCAATCTGTAGGCCCTTAGGTCTATTAGTGGCCAGTGTATGAGAAACTGCCAATAGGAACAAGTGTGTTGTTATAAAGAATTTTTTCGAAAACCTTCAATTTTGGTTGAATTGATCTGGAAAGTTTGCTTCAAGATATTTATTGAATCAGTTTAGATTTAGCCTTTTCTTTATACATATCTCGAAAATATAATAGTTTTTAAATAGTATCTATATTAAACAATGTTTGTTTGATGCTTGTGTGACGAGTATGATGATTTTTTCCATAATGGCGACATCCGGGGTAATGGCACGCGTCCGCGTGGCATTACCCCCAACTGCGTGTCATTTCCTCACCGTGCGTGCTAATACCCGAAAGTACTATCTTTTCGATTTTACATATTTCTACTGAGGTACTTTGTTTCATTTCCAACTCTTACTAAATCATAATGTCGAGTACCTTCATTTTGAGTTTGTTTTTTTGAAAAAACCTAACTTCTCCATGGATTTTGTGCGTAATGCTATATATCTTTTTATTAAAAATAATAATTAATTTAATAAAATAAATAATTGTATTAAAAAAAATGTTAATGCCTTTTTTTAAAATTAAATTCAACTTCTATTGTTACAGACATAGCTTACACCATTTTATTTAATCAATTTTAAATTTCACTTTTATGTGTGTTGTGAAACACATTGTTGGCACTACAGTAAATTAAAACCTGTAATGAGAAGTCAGACTACTATTGAGATATAAATTATAATAAAAACATTGTTTAACATAGGCTTAGTTAAAACTGTTCTTTACGGCAGCAGCTAACTGGCACAGTACATTATGTTTCCGTACAATTTGATGAAACAAACCAGAGTAACCTCTAAAGCAGCATGAACTGATGAGCAACTTCAGATGGCCATTAAAGCAATCAAAGACGGAGCTAAAATAAGAGAAACAGCAAGACATTTTGGTATTCACGAAGCAGGTAGAGATTGGGCTGATGGATTTTTGAAGAGGAATCCACAGTTGAGTCTTCGCCAGCCGGAAGCTACTTACTTCTCTTAGTAGAATCCAAAGCTATAACTAATGGAATTGAATTAGTGACTCCAGAAGAAACACAAGCAGAATCATTACAAGCAAGCCGCGTAAAACAGCAAGAAATAGAAAACGTTCCCATCACTGCAATATCCTAATTCCTATTAACAAAATAACGGCCCTGAAAGTCAAAGAAAAGGAAAACCAATATCAGATCTTGAGTGCAACACCCCGAAAAGAAGCTCTTGAAGAAAGAGATAAGAGAAAACAGAAAAGGCTTAGGTCTAAACTAGAGAAGAAGGGGAAAAGCTCGAATGAAAAAAAAAAAATATAGCACTCATTGGAAGAAAAGGTTGCTAGAAAAGTCTCTTTTTCAATGAAACAAGCAGTGAATCAGACGATAAATTTATGGAAACATGTGAAACCGATGACGAACTAACCACAGTGGATGATTTAGCTAAAATCTTATCGGTAAAAAATAAATCGGACAATGCATGCATCTTGTGCCAAGAATTTAGAAAAAAATGAACTGTGGTTCAGATGTGTTTTATGTGGTGGGTGGGTCCACTCAGAATGTAGTGGTTTAGACTGTGCAGTAGATTATAAGTGTGACATTGTATTAATGATAATGATAAAAAAACTGTAAAGAATAACTAAAAATGTAATTTGTTTAAAAATAGGTATACTTAAAAACAATTTATACATCATTGGTGTCGTTGTTTAATTACGGCATGTTCATGCGTGCCATTACCCGAAACCTAAGGGTAATGACACGCAGCGCAATTTTTTTTTAATTGAATAATTTGGTGAAAATTAATACTGGATATAGTAATTTTCTAGTTCCAATGTAAAGAAAAATGTATGTTTTATACGTTAAAATGAAAATAAATCTCAAAATTGAATTTTAGAACGATTTCTAAACGAAAATGTTAAAGTGCGTGTCATTACCCCTCTCTCCCCTACAATTGTAGAGGACATAAGAACAAAACAACTGGTTTGGTACGGGCATGTACAAAGAATGCCGGATGAGCGAATTCCCCAAAAAATCATGCAATGGCGAACACCTGGAAGAACAAAACGAGGAAGACCGAGACTGAGCTGGAGAGAGGGAGTCCAAAAGGAAATTTAAAAAAAGGGATCTAACAGAAGACCTGTGGTGGGATCGAGATCGGTGGAGGTTGGAGATCGGAAGACGTCGTAGAAAGTTGTAGACCGAATTATAGAGAGATGTTTTGTGTATGAAACGCGTGTCAGCAAAATTCGTTCCAAAATTGTTGAATTTTGAACAAAAACCGCGGCGAATGGAAGTTGCTCAGGAGTCACTAAATGAAGTCAACGACGATGCAGAATTACTGAAACGTATTATAACAGGTGACGAAACATGGGTTTACGGATATGACGTCGAAACTAAGGCTCAATCATCCCAGCGGAGGCATTCTGGCTCGCCAAGAGCGAAAAAGGTTCGACAAGTGCGGTCGAACGTGAAGGTTATGCTCACTATGTTCTTCGATATTAATGGCATAGTGCATCATGAATTCCTGCCACCAGGTGAAACGGTCAATAAGTAGTACTACCTTCAAGTTCAACGCGTTTGCGTGAAACAAATCCGAAAAAAACGCCCGGATCTGTGGAAAAGCAATTCATGGCTTTTGCACCACGATAATGCACCAGCTCACACTTCATTGCTTGTTCGTGAATTTTTGGCCAAACACAGTACTGTAACGATGCTCCAGCCTCCATATTCGCCAGACATGGCTCCGTGTGACTTTTTCCTATTTCCAAAAATAAAAAGAACCTTAAAGGGCCGTCGTTTTACAGCCGTAGATGACATTAAAAGCGCATCGCTGAAAGAACTAAAAGCTATCTGAAAGATCGAGTTTGAGAAGTGTTTCGAGGATTGGAAGAAGCGCTGGCACAAGTGCATAATCTCCAATTGGGACTATTATGAAGGCGACAACAACAATGTAGAAGAATAAATAAATATTTTGTTAAAAAAATTAAAATTCTCGTTACTTTCTGAACACACCTCGTAGTGTACATCCATATAGTGTAGAGTAAATTTGTTTTCTGTTGAAAATTTTAATTAAATTCCAAACACTAACAGAATTTGGAAATTTTGAGAAAAACGTAAAACCATACTGTACGAAAATCTGGCAGTTCGGTGCAGCCAATGCGAGTTCGAGTTCAAAGAGCCGGCGATAATTACGTAAAAAAAGTGTTCGTCTATAATAACGCAACGGAAACAATCAGTGCATACATTCACGATCCTACACATATTGTCCAGGTGAGCAGTAATGGACTCATTAAATTTAACAAACTAGTTTTGATTAAATCACTTAACACTCGCTAAACACAGTAATTAAATTCCAATTGCCTACACTGTCAAATTACACGTCTGATTGAAGTAAATACAAACAGCTGTCTAACAATGGAACAATAAGTTATGTCTGTATGTCTGACCTTGCCTGTCGGTGTGTGACCTTACTTATGATCCGTGTAGGTTGTAATTGTTCCATATTTACTGCAGGTAAACATTGTTAGTCCAATAGCAATGCATTAAATCAGATTAAAACCCCCTGAACATTGAGAACATAAACGGACTTGAAGTACTGCCGCCATTATATAAAGCGTGCTCGATATCAGAGTAATTGGACTACCTGCCGCTACGAACGCTGTTAGCTGCAAAAACACGGGGTGGCGATGTTTGAGAAAATATACAATACTACTAGCTATTTTACTGTAGTTGAACACTCTGCCGCAAGATGGTACCAGTAGCGAGCACTCATGCCTCTCATAAGGGTTGTCATTTTAGTACGTTTATATTTAGTGCAGTGGCAAACGTAAATAATTAACAAATTGAAGGGCATAAAAGTTAATAAACATTATTAGTGACAATTAAAAATACAGTGAACAAGAGTATTTTGATTTTTACGGAAATTTTAAAAAATCAGATTGAGCGCAAAAGTGGTTTAGAGATTTTGTGAAAAAAATAGTAGTTTTTTTATTTTATCACTATACGAAGTATTATATAAGGATTTGTTGTTGTTTAACGTCTGTATTTTATACCTAATAGATTAACGGAGACATACGGATTAAGCAAAACTGTAGTAACTAGACTGGAACTGTCCGCTACCATACCGGCTGAGCTCTGACGCTCGCCATGAACATAGATGCAATTTTGAACGACCCATGAAAATGTATGGGAAAGTATGGGAAAACATGAGAAAAATCGAACTTAAGATTTTGTTGGCTCCATCCGTTTGATTCGCTTAGTCCAAAATAATGATTTTTGCCTGGGTGTCCGACCGTCTAAATGTGCAAAATCGCTGGTGTTTAACCTAATCGACACGACTGGGCACGAATTTGTTCTTCACTCGGGAACATTTTTTTTTTTTTTATAAGCAGATTTCAGTCAAATGACTTTCAAATAACTGAAAAACCGTAATAATTTCTCAAAATTAGTTCATCAGATTTTGATCAAATGTTTGTCATATCAAAACCGAGTGTTTCTTCGTTAAATTAATTTTGAAGTTATGTCGTACTCATGAAAAAATATTTTCACCCAACAGGTGATTTTGGATAACAGTTGTATCTGGCCTTTTTTTTTTTTTTTTTTTTTTTTTTTTTTTTTTTTTTTTTTTTTTTTTTTTTTGCTAAATTCATGGTTACGTTACACATTTATGATTTTAGACTTTTTCAGTACTGTATAACCTACACACTACAGGATTTTTATGGGAAAAAATAATTTCAAACTTTTTTCAATCACTTTTACTTTTTCATCGTAAGCCAAGTTTTTTTTGAATTTATTAATGCGGTTATTATGGTCTAATTCCACAGCTCAGGAAAGGGTACGTTTCAATAAACGAAAGGTTCTCCCTTTTCGAAACGAAGGGATACAGTTAACCGACTCCACGAGCTAACAATACAGACCAAAAACCAGAGATTTTAAAAAATAAAGTATTTTTTCAGTTGTAGCAATTCGAACAGTCTATAGATGTTGATTTTCAATAACAATTATTTCCTGTCTTATTTCTCCTGACTACAATCGTTTTCTAGTTAAGTATTGCATTATAAAAAGAAGTATTACCGATAAATTTAAGTACTTGGGAGAAACTATTACCAGAGACCTCAGAGAAAAACCAGCAATACTTAACAGAGTAGCTAAATTAAGATCTGCCTTCTGTTTGAATCAGAAAACCTACAAAAAATCGCTTTCTATAAAATCTAAACTTAGGCATTATAACACGGCCATAAGGGCAAGCGTAACTTACGCCTCGGAGACCCTATTTAATCTAAAGAGCCAAAATAGAACGGAGGAGCTCCAGAGAATGGAAAGGAGAGTACTCCGAACAATTATTAATAAGAAACATTTGGTGGGGGGACAGTACAGACTATTGCCGAATGCGGTCTTGTATCGGAACAACGAGCAGCTCACTAACATTTTTAGGAAAAGAAGATTGGCCTTCTTTGGACACCTAACTCGATTACCGGAGAGATTATTGGACTACCAACTGAAGTGTAAAATTAAGAACAACTGGTTGAAAGAGGTGGAACAGGACTTGGAGGAACTAGGAATAACCACGGAGCAATTGGCAGGAAGGAGGGAAAGAGCGACCTTAAAAAGTCAGGAAACCCAATTACAGTTTAGGGAGAAACGTCCACGAAACGTAGTGTATTCGGAGGAACTCAGACTTCAGAGATCAATAAGATTTAAAAAATACTGGGAAGAACGCAGAAAAACCAAAAGACTTAATTAAGTTGACTGTGTGTGCTCCAATGTGGGCTTAAATTAGAAAAAAAAAAAAAAAGTAAAAGTCTGGCACGATGCTGACGAGTACATTATGCAGGCTACAAGATCTCATTTGTTACACCAAAAACTTTGTGACTTTAGATACGATAAAATTTCAAAACCAATTAATAGCCTAGTAAAGTGTAATCATACCAGCACAGTAGACTTTCTCCAGGACATGTCCCAGCGGGAGTCCTGCTAAGTTTAATCTAGAACTCCTTTATCCTCGTTATTCCTCCAGGGCAATACTTCGAGTTCTCGGGATTAAAACTTCTGCCTTGCTGTCTACTTCATGTTTGCTTTGAATTGTAACGCTTGTACTGGGTAATTTCAAAAAAATATGTGCTCAACTGCTGTCTAGTATAGCAGAAAGTAACTTGTGTCGGATCACGTACACAGGGTGTTACAAAACAATACACGTCACGTTTTCATTAGATTAAAAATTTAATTAAAATGTGTCCCCGTTAAATATAAATTAACGGAATTAAAGGTTAATTTTAAGCGTTGATGTGAGAAATTTTTAAATGTAACCTTTTCTTTTACTCTTAAAAATCCAGACATAAAATAAGATCTTTTATTTTGAAAAAATTGAAACCTAAACTTCAATACTTCATTTATAAAAACTAAAAATTCGGATAAAAAAAATTCTAGGCTACAAAATTCCAAAATTTTGAACTAAAAATTTGGATTTTTTTTAGTGATAACGAAATTTCTGCACTACTTACAACCTAACCTTTCAGCGAAATATCAATTTATCCTTATGTATAAAAGTAAGAAATAATCTGTACTCTCGGTAACCTTGATATACTAGTCTAAAACCAGAAAATAATAATAAAAACAATAATAAAATCGACTGAAATAAAATAAGCGTTTATAATTTACAATATATGCCTGTTATTTTCTTATAAATCGTTTATTTATGTTGACAGATTAAATTATACCTTTCAATAAAGTTTATTTCATTGCACAATATCTGCACAGTGACAATCATTGTTATTAATACTTTTTCACGATTATTCCAAACATAAAAGGAAAAAACTCAGTCATTCGGTATTGTAATTTAATTTTCTATTTATTAAATTGAATATTATTAAAGGTATTTGTAAAGGTAAAGTTATGATTTCTTACTATTTGTTTTCTTCTTCTTCTTTTCGTTTCACCCTCTTTGGGGTACGCTGAATCAATCATTTCTTGCGCGCTGTACTTTTCTTTGTTCCCAGTAGCTCTTCATTCTTTCCGATCTTCTTTTCCTCTCATCTTCCGAAATGACAGGTTTAGGTCTTATTTTGGTTTTATCTTGGAATCTTATTCTTTCGTCCTTGGTACGTATCTTAGCAGTTTGGTCAAGCAGTGAATTTTCTGTAATTTTTAATTCTATTAGGTCTTTTTCAATTTCTTTAAACCAGTTCGGTTTTGTTTTACGATTATGGAAAAAAACAAACACCTGTTTCGTCAATCTATTGGAGTTCATTCTAAGAAGATGGCCGTAAAAATTTATTCTCCTTTTTCTCACAGTATCTGACAGTTTTTCAATTTTCTTATAGAGAGCTTCATTTCTTATATATACTACCTTATTATCCTGAAATTTTGTTCCTATAATTTTTCTTAAGATTTTCCTTTCCGTTATTTCAAGCTTTTCTATCTGGCCTATGCGATTCATGGTTAATGTTTCTGCTGCGTACAGTGCTTCCGGCTTGATCACTGTTTTATAATGTTTAATATTTGTTTTCTATTATATAATTTATAAAGTAAAAATTCAATTGTGGTACTTTCGCCGAACGTTGGTAATTTTTACAACAAAACACTTTACTATATTCCCAATATTAACAATCCAAAATAAAAAAGTGCGGAAAGAACGGGAAGTTAGAAAAAAGTGACAAACATAACCTCAAAACGACTATCGCACGAAAGTAGGTAACGTGTTTTTCAGCGCGAAAACGATTAATTAATTGCGTATTATTAATAGTGAAAAAAACAGACTTTTTTAAAAAAATTAAAAACCTAACCTAACACGGTTTTGTATAAAACTACAATTACGCAAAAGTTACTAACCATGTAACGACTGTTGGGTTATTAACACACTTAATGGTCGGTTAATGGCTTAAAATCTTTAAATTAATCTTCCGCTGGTGAATATATCTTTACTAAATAAGGTAAAAATGCACTTTCACCTTATTAAATAAATAAATCTCCTTTGACAATAGGAATTCAATTCGAGGAAGTTATAGGCCTATATATTTATTATTAAACATGGCTTATACGACTTTACTCTTCATTCGCTTTCGATTTATCGGTCTTAGGTAAATACTCATTCAGTCCATCGATTTTCTAATTTAACTTTTCCTAAATATGACACTAACCAAGATCGATTTTTTTGGCTCGACAATAATATATTCCATCATATAAAAATTATTCAGAGCAATGTCTGAAAAACAAGGACGCATAAACGTAGCTCATTTTACAATACATGATGTCAAAATCAAATTGGACTTTTCCGACAAAATTACTCAACTCTGCCTCAAATTGACTTACAAATCATACTTAAATCGGTTTTAACGATTTTGATGAATCGGTTCTAACGATTTTTATGAAATCGATTAAAAGATGTTGATACGATTTTGATGAATCGATTAAAAAATGTTGATGAATCGGTTCTAACGATTTTGACGAAAAGGTTCTAATGATTCTGATGAATCGGTACTAACGATTTTGATGAATCGGTCCTAACGATTTTGATGAATCGGTTCTAACGATTTTTATGAAATCGATTAAAAGATGTTGATACAATTTTGATGAATCGATTAAAAAATTTTGATGAATCGGTTCTAACGATTCTGATGAATCGGTACTAACGATTTTGATGAATCGGTTCTAACGATTTTTATGAAATCGATTAAAAGATGTTGATACAATTTTGATGAATCGATACAATTTTGATGAATCGATTAAAAAATTTTGATGAATCGGTTCTAACGATTCTGATGAATCGGTACTAACGATTTTGATGAATCGGTTCTAACGATTTTTATGAAATCGATTAAAAGATGTTGATACATTTTGATGAATCGGTTATAACAATTTTGATGAATCGATTAAAAAATTTTGATGAATCGTCTCTAAAGATTTTGACGAATCTGTTCCAACGATTTTGATGAACCGTTTTAATGATTTTGACGAACCGGTTAGAACCGATTTTGATGACTCGATTTTAACAGTATTGATGTATAGGTTCTAACGATTTTGAAGAATAGGTTCTAACAATTTTAAAGAATAGGTTCTAACAATTTTGATGAATCGGTTCTAACTATTTTGAAGAATCGGTTCTAAAGATTTTCATGACACAAATATAGTTCAAAAGGACTCAAACCAAACCAAACCTGGGTCGCTAAAATATAAAAATCTGGTTCTGGAGCTATAGAGAAAACTGTGAAAAACTTTGTCGCTTACTGATTATATTATAATTAGCTAAGGTTTAATACACAAACAAGCACTTTCTTAAAAACGGCTGTTTCAGTACAAAAAAACCTGTGTTGTACAATACAACCTCAAGGAAGGTTTTGTTTTGTGTAAATCCATCCGTTGGTTGTAAATGTTGCAGCCTATTAGACAGAAAAGAATGAACCGTAAATTCATATTTTAAAATATAATACTATTTTTAATACTAGATGCGCTTTTAATCTCATCTAAGGCTGTAAAACGACGGCCCTTTAAGGTTCTCTTTATTTTTGGAAATAGGAAAAAGTCACACGGAGCCATGTCTGGCGAATATGGAGGCTGGGGCATCGTTACAGTACTGTTTTTGGTCAAAAATTCACGAACAAGCAATGAAGTGTGAGCTGGTGCATTATCGTGGTGCAAAAGCCATGAATTGTTTGTCCACAGATCCGGACGTTTTTTTCGGATTGCTTCACGCAAACGGCGTTGAACTTGTAGGTAGTATTTATTGACCGTTTCACCTGGTGGTAGGAATTCATGATGCACTTTGCCATTAATATCGAAGAACATAGTGAGCATGACCGCACTTTTCGAGCCTTTTTCGGTCTTGGCGATCCAGAATGCCTCCGCTGGGATGATTGAGTCTTAGTTTCGACGTCATATCCGTAAACCCATGTTCCGTCACCTGTTATAATACGTTTCAGTAATTCTTCATCGTCGTTGATTTCATTTAGTGACTCCTGAGCAACTTCCATTCGCCTCTGTTTTTGTTCAAAATTCAACAATTTTGGAACGAATTTTGGTGCCACGCTTTTCATACACAAAATATTGGAAATAATGTTATTACATGATCCAATGGATCAACATCATCAGCGACCTCTCTAATTGTGATTCGGCGATTGTTCATAACCATTTCTTTCACTTTTCCACATTTTCATCGGTTGTTGATGTGCTGGGGCGTCCAGGGCGTTCTTCATCTTCAACGTCTTCCCGGTCTTCTTGGAAACGCTTATACCACTCGTAAACTCTTGCTTTACTCACAGCAGACTCACCATAGGCCTTTGTTAACATTTCACACTCTTTGTTACACTTTATTCCATTTTTTACGCAAAATTTGATACAAATTCTTTTATCCATTTCTTTTAACAAACGAAAATCGCCGAGCTAATAAAAACACGTCTAACCTTAGTGGCTGTGACAGACAAAATCAACAATGAAAACAGCTGAAAGTTTTTATCATTTTTCAAGGGCATGTATACCAACATAATAAAAAAATGTTTGACAATCGGATTCTCCAAGCCCGCGAAATTTAAGAATTCTCGTTACTTTCTGAACACACTTCGTACATGCTGTACATGAAAACGCGAGTAGCTATTCATTCCAATTAACATTTATTTAGACCAAATTAAAAATTTGTAAGACCTTCATTCTAGGTCAGATATAATTAGATTAATATTAAAAAAAAAATGTAATTTAACAATTGGCTTTTCTTTAAAGATCTGATCGAGTCACGCTAAACACACCAAAAATTCTTGATATGTTCAACCAGGGCTTTGTTTTCCATTTAGGTAGGTTATATAATTATAGTGTTTCCAATAACCAGAGCTAAGCCTCAGGATGACCTCTAGCCTTCGGCAGAATACAAAGAAACAGACACGATATCAGTACTGAGAATGTTTCGTCAACATAAAACTTCTTTGAATCTACTTCCATTATCTACATCTCGGAAATCCAAGCAGCGAATAAATTTTACCCACCGCTGCATAAAACTCAGTTTAACTTTAACTGAACACGGTCGGAGCTTTTCTGGAATAATCATTCTGCAACCATTTTTAAAATTAAAAAAAATCAGATGTTGTTATTATTATTCTCTTTATTTGTTTCACCCAACTTTGGGGTACACCAAATCAATCACTTTTTAATGTTCTGTACCTTCCTCGTAGCCCAGTATTCCTTCATTCGTTGTGATCTTGCTTTTCTTTCTTCGTCAGAGATTTGGATCGTTCGCTTGGATTTGACTTTGCCTAGGAACCGTTGTTTCTTGTCCTTGGTTATTGTTTTGGCTGTTCTGTCCATGAGCATAGTGTCAGTGATTTGTAGTTCTGTTATGTATTTCTCCGTTTCTCTAAACCAAAGTGGTTTGGCGCTTTTATTGCGAAAGTAGTCAAACATTTTTTTTGGTTAGTCTATTTTTGTCCATTCGGAGGATGTGCCCATAAAAATCAATTCTCCTTTTTCTTATTGTGTCTGATAGTGTTTCAGTTTTTTGGTAGTGAACTGGTTATTACTATTATTATTTTTTAACGTCCGACTATTGTGCACACTTGGGCTAATGCAGACGATGGGATGATTTATAGCGTATTAAAATGCCAAGCCCTGGCCGGGAATCGAACCCGGGTCCTCGGGGTGAAAGCCCAGTAAGCTATCAACTAGGCCACCGAGGCGGCTAATGAAGTTATTAACCGAACAGTGCAAGAGCATTGTAGAAACAATTTATAACATTTATAATATATTAACCCTATGACTACAGTGTGTTTTTTTACATGGACGAAAGTGTAATATTTTTGTTTAGGCCTACTTTGGGGCATATTTTATTGGCCTTAAGAACCTATTTAATGATATTAATATATTCAGCTCGATATACTAAGTTCATATAATATTAAAACAGCAGTAAAACTCTCTACCACATACAAACAGACTCTGAGTTGTTCAGAAAAATCAACTCAACGCGAGATTCGTACCCTCTCACTTCTAATACACTACGGTGGTACAGCGCCTTCGACCGCTCCGCCGTTTGACTTATTTGATATCTTGACAAGTCTCATAAAGCTGTCGCATTATTGTTTAGTTAAGTGAAACAAATTGTCTGTGACAGCCACTAAGGTTAGACGTTTTTTTATGAGCTCGTCGATTTTCGTTTGTTAAAGAAATGGATCAAAGAATTTGTATCAAATTTTGCGTAAAAAATGGAATAAAGTGTAACAAAGTGTGTGAAATGTTAACAAAGGCCTATGATGAGTCTGCTATGAGTAAAGCAAGAGTTCACGAGTGGTATAAGCGTTTCCAAGAAGGCCGTGAAGACGTTGATGACGACGAACGCCCTGGACGCCCCAGCACAGTTAACTTTCTAAAATTGAAACAAACTCTATTTACAACGTTACACTGCCTTTTATACCCAAACATTACACAAACACGTTCTACATATCATCTGTTTACCATTATAATATCTATCATTATTATATAACATCCGTACTAAAACACGCATATATTTTATGTTTAAATTTATAAAATTTACCTATTTTATACCTCCTATTTTATATTTATAAAATTTATAAACAATAACATTTCACTTATTTTATTCATTTTAACGTTATAAACTTCAAATTCTACTATTATTTTACTTAACAGTTATTGCATTCTCACCTTTCGGTATTCGAACTAAGTAGTTTATCTATGGTCAAGTAGCTTGGTTTTTGTAAAACATATTGTTACTCACTGACTGGCATCTCTACGATAATCAGCTGTTTCATGAATTCTACACTGTTTTCTTCCGTTACTCTCAATTCGATTTCACGGCACCACAAAATTTGTCCCACCGGGCGTAAAGAAACATTCACTTCACTTCGATAATGAACTCCCAGTTCGAAAGCCACCGATAACACAACTGGTAATTCGGCAAATTTCTCAAAACGCGTTCGTTAAATTTCACACAAATTTTGTTCATACAGTAGGGCCTATATTAAAAATATGAATCTTAATTCAAATCGGTATACGAACTTGAGATAAAACAAATTTATAGTTTGAGAAAAAAGTAAAAAACCTACTGGGGGTGCAGACTAGCTGCACCTATTGAGAGGATTTAGACGTCCTTCGCGGTACCCGAGTCTAACACACACTTACACTTACACCACTACACTTACTTACGACTTTAACACTTTACACTCACACTTACATTTAGGGAGGCGATAATAGCCTCAATGTGCTTTTCGCCTTAAAATAACAAAAAAAAAGAAAAAGAAAAAAGAAAAATAAAAAACCGACAAAGTGAAGTTCTTTTTTTTTTTTGTTTTTTCGATTTACTCCCGAACATAAATTGCTACACTGATTAGTTTTTTTTAACGTCCGACTATTGTGCACACTTGGACTAATGCAGACGATGGAATGATTTATAGCGTATGAAAATGCCAAGCCCTGGCCGGGAATCGAACCCGGGTCCTCGGGGTGAAAGCCCAGTACGCTATCAACTAGGCCACCGAGGCGGCTACACTGATTAGAGTTATATCTTGTGATCAAAATTTTGCCAAATCTGATAAAACGATTTTGAAAAATTATGTTGATTTTTACTACGTTTAACAAAATAAGGATTTAAAAAAATACCAAAAAGGTTCCAAGATATGGGTTCCAATGTTAGTCATGCATGACAAATTAGTTCAGTGCCCTGCGATGTGCCGTCCAAAACGGAGAAAAATGGACACATTTTTGGCTTGGAGAACTTAAAAACGGATATATTATCTCAAGAATAAAGATCGATTTTTTCACGATCATCATTATATTATATTAAAGTAATGACATTTCATTATATTAAAGTAAGATAAGTACCAAGGATGAAAGAATAAGATTCCAAGATAAAACCAAAATAAGACCTAAACCTATCATTTCGGAAGAGGAGAGGAAAAGAAGATCGGAAAGAATGAAGAGCTACTGGGAACAAAGAAAAGTACAGCGCGCAAGAAATGATTGATTCAGCGTACCCCAAAGAGGGTGAAACGAAGAGAAGAAGAAGAAAGTAATGAAAACATACTATAACCAGACCCCTGAACATCATAAAGCTCTGATAAAATAACCAAAATGTCAAAAAAATATAAAGTACAAAACACCACACGATAAAAATAAAAAAGATACAACTTACAAGGGTCGCGCAAATCGGAGCTGGTCGTGGCGTAATGGTCAGTCGCAACAATACTGAAGTAGGAAGTGGGAAGTGAAGTGACCATAGGCACATCGCATACAAGAATAGATCCTATCTAATCCTGTTGTCAAGTAAAACTGCTTCTGCTTGTATCTGACCTCGGCCTGTTATCCTATTCTTTACTTGATTGTCAAACCCGAGCGACGAGCGTGTCACACATTCCGTACTAACTAATCTAATTGATACAGCCACTGATAGATGGCGTGCACGTGGTCAACAGATTTTGGTACCGGGAAGCACTGTTAACTTTTTGTGTCGGAATCAAAAGCAGACAAAATATAGCGTTTCAAGTACGTTTTTTCCAAAGTGTGGTGACAATGAAAAAACCCGAAGCCTAAGAGGAAATCTGCGGGTACAGCATACGGCTGAACGAGGAAAATCGAAAATAGCACGATACACCTATCGAGTATTTACGTTACGCTATCGTTAAAACATACACTATGGTGGAGAAAATAATTTTAACACAGGTTACCTCACTTTGTTTAGGTGAGGTAACAACAAACCCTATTTACATTTTTGTTTTTTTTTTTTTGTGTTTCACGTCCGACTATTGTGCACACTTGGGCTAATGCAGACGATGG
>CM040190.1:105145368-105147868 GCA_022606455.1 Callitettix versicolor | reverse complement strand
TCTGAAAACGGTGTACAATAAAGAACAAACTTGGTGTTCAAATATCTTGGTGAATGGATTAGTTGGAATGCAGATGAAGGCAAGGCAATGGAATCCAGGAAAAACAAACTTGAATCGGCCTTCCAATTGACGAAAGAAACATACAATAAGAAATCCCTTTCATGGGGGTCCAAAATTAAACATTATAAAACAGTGATCAAGCCGGAAGCACTGTACGCAGCAGAAACATTAACCATGAATCGCATAGGCCGGATAGAAAAGCTTGAAATAACGGAAAGGAAAATCTTAAGAAAAATTATAGGAACAAATTTTCAGGATAATAAGGTAGTATATATAAGAAATGAAGCTCTCTATAAGAAAATTGAAAAACTGTCCGATACTATGAGAAAAAGGAGAATAAATTTTTACGGCCATCTTCTTAGAATGAACTCCAATAGATTGACGAAACAGGTGTTTGATTTTTTCCATAATCGTAAAACAAAACCGAACTGGTTTAAAGAAATTGAAAAAGACCTAATAGAATTAAAAATTACAGAAAATTCACTGCTTGACCAAACTGCTAAGATAATTACCAAAGAAGAAAGAATAAGATTCCAAGATAAAACCAAAATAAAAACTAAACCTATCATTTCAGAAGAGGAGAGGAAAAGAAGATCGGAAAGAATGAAGAGCTACTGGGAACAAAGAAAAGTACAGCGCGCAAGAAATGATTAATTCAGCGTACCCCAAAGAGGGTGAAACGAAAAGAAGAAAGAACAAACTGCATTTCAAGAACTAAGATATTTTTTTTAAATTACCAGCCTATATTGAGGACTGAGAGAGAATCTATAAGGTTACATTTTTTTTCGGCGAAAAACCGTTAAGGTTATCATCGCGCCGTCATGCAAAATGAAAGTATAAAAAAATAAACAAAATTTACTTAAATAAGAAAAAAAACTACAACAAACTATAATAGTAAAAATAAATTAAACACAAATTTAAATAACAGGTATAACTACATTACAATAACGAATACTTAAGAACTAAATAACAATTAATAATGAATAAAATTTAACAACTATTCGTAAAAGTATATATAAACATAACAGAAATAAAGTTTTTTAGATAAAATAAATAAAATAACACAAGAAATAACAAATATATAAATTAAATTTTATTTAAAACATTCAGACGATGAAGGAAGTCTAGGACCCGGTCAACGGCCGAGGCACTATCTCCCAACATCGTCTGCAACTATAAGGTTACACAATGTATTAAGTATTTCTCGAAGAAATATTTTCCACTGAATGAGCGGTCAAAAGGGTAAAGATTCAGAACAGAAACCTCTATACAATAGTTTCGAAAAGGCACACTTTCTTAAAAGTCGGAGTTCACCATTATAATGAGCGTTAAAATCTGCTTAAATGATCAATACTAAAAAATCTGAAATGTAAATTGTTAAATTGAAAAAAAAAACAGTTTTTCATACCAATTTTATGCTAAGTAAAAAAATACAGATTATAAAAAAATTGATAATGCTATTTCAGTAATAAGGCGTGTATTTGTCAAGTCTAAATACATTGGTTTTTACTTGGATGTCACTAACCAAAATTGACTATTTTGACATGTTTGCCTGTCTCTTTACCGGGAGACTCGGTAGTCGATGTGGCTAAAGCAAAAGTCTGCTGCGTCTCTAAAGGTTCTTAGTTCTAGCCGCAGTTACTCCCGTTACTTTTCTCATTAACGCTGATCCCTAGTTCTCATTAGTCTAGCCAGCACAAAGTATAAACGTCAATGAAAAAAAGAAAAAACCTTTATCTATCTTTACTATATTTTAATTTTTCAAAATAAGTTTGTATAACTGTCGAAGTTACAACTCTGTTACAACTCGGCCGTTCGGGATTTGGTTTGTGTGTTCGTTACGCAGTTTTGGCCAAACGTATTCACCGACCGTTTTGAAATCTGGTATGGAGGTACCATGTATAAAGCCCAAACGACGTATGTATAAGATTTTCCTCCATTTACTCCCTTTTCAAAATGGCGGACTCTGGTTTAACGATGAGGAGTGTACACAGTTTGGCCAAAATACATCGACCAATTGTTTTGAAAATACCTTTTATAAAGCCCGCAAGATGTATGTGCAAGATTTTTTCCAATCGATTCCGTTTCAAAATGGCGGGCTCTGGTTTAACGATGATGAGTGTATACAGTATGGTCAAAATACATCGAACAATTGTTTTGAAAATACCTTTTATAAAGCCCGCAATATGTACGCGTAAGATTTTTTCCAATCGATTCCGTTTCAAAATGGCGGACTCTGGTTTACAATAAGTACACGCAGTTTTGGTTAAACGCAGATTGTTTTAAAATTTGGTACAAAGGTACCTTGTATAAGACCCGAAAAACACGTGTAAGATTTTATTCCATTCGCTTCCGTTTCAAGATGGAGTGCTTTGATTTAACGTTGAGAGTGTATCTGCTGTTTATCTCCTGTAATAACCGCTGAACGGCAATATCTACC
>CM040190.1:105125368-105140368 GCA_022606455.1 Callitettix versicolor | reverse complement strand
TGATTTAAATCATAGTTTAAAATTTCAGAATCGCATTATATGTAAATTTTATACTTTACATACAAGAATATTTCCAATCAATCCCCCCCCCCGGTAGGTAAGTCACGCCGAAGTATTTTTTGGTTTAAAGGGATATCATAAATTTTGGAGGACACCCCTATACCTATACGTTGTGACCATTTTGTAAATAAAGCAAAACAATTGAAGGCAATTTTTGTAAAAAAACCTAATTTTCTCAAAATCGGTTTCAACTATTTTGATCAAACGTAATCAAAAAATACTCGAACAAAATGTACGGATTACTAAATACCAAATAAATCCGGTTCGGAAATTATCGACGATTTCGCAAAAAATGCCTTAATTTTTCCGTTTCTAAATGCGACACCCTGTATAGGCTACAATCACGACGCGGTAGGCCTACACACGTCAAAGAGGAAGAATTACGAACCATTCTTTAAAATTCCGTAAATATTCGCCGCATATTAAACCACATCGCGAATCAACATTTTGTAAATCAGACGGAAGTGCATTCAGATGAAATAGGCCGACAACGTACTCAAACCACATGTCATATTTGTATTGACTATACGAAATATAATTGTTTGCATTTTAAAACCGGAATATAGACTTAAAATTTTTTAAAGCCGTTACCTTTTAAGAAATAAATAAATCAATTAACTGAACAAAATTTGTTTTTAAAAAGATGTTTTTTTTTGGTCGAAAAACTAAATAAACCCGAATGCTAAAAAATATTTTTTGTATTTTTCTATTTACTACCAAGCCGTCAATTTCCTTTATTTAAAATTTGCTACACTGACCTTACTGCTTCGTAAATGCCCACCATTTCATGGACCAATTTTGAGGAATCAGATTTTTCATGTTTCTTCGCATCACCCGAACCGGATTTTTGGAAAGCTATATTTTTTTGTTATGCACGTTTGTAATGAATTTGATAAAAAAACGTTAAAAACAGTCTTAATTAGGAAAAGGATTCACAAATCGTTCGATAGCGAAATGATACATGCAATTCAGTATTTTCCCCCGAATCATCTCCTAAAAGGACAAAAAAATAGAATAGGTATAAATGTTTGTATTGGACAAAAATATTCTTGATCAGATTTTCTTAAATTCGAATGAAACACGTTTGAAGACAATAAAACAACATATTCAGGTTATAATATTTTTTCATATTCACTGTAAAATAATCACGAGTTTAGATGATCACGCTTTTATTAATATATTTTTTTATGTTTCTAAATTATTACATTACTGAAAGTTTCGTGGGCGAAGCCGCGACGGGTAATGCTAGGAACCTATAACAACGATATAATTTATGAATTTTCTAAAATTCATTTTTTTACTCTTGATTTAATCACACATTTATTATTCAAGGTTTTTAATTCATTTGGAAGTTCATTAAACAAAACTAAATGAATTTCTTAACTATTTAAATGAACTAAATGAACTTAACAATACTATTTTTTACTACTTATTGGAAGATAAATACTCTTACCAGTATTGCTTAAGTTGCTGAGTTAATGAACTTAAATTTTTAATAATTATAAACGTTCAACATCAACAATTAAACGTTCAAATCAACTAGACACAAGATTGATCGACAAGTTAAGACTTCAAAATACAGTAGTTCAAAATTGACTGCTCCAAGTGAAGACGTCAGCGTACTGTATGGAAGCACGTGTTATACTGTCATAGTTTTTACAGGCTTTAAAAAAAAACAATTACAAACGGAAAGAAGTGACGCAACAGACGACGGACATGCGCACTGAAAGCTAAAACTTAAACTTGATATTGTCTAGTAACTGCAGTAAAATAATAACGGTCAAGAACGATTGCGGGATTGGGCATGGGCAGCAGCACCGTTAGGGAATTTCAACCGCTGGATTTCAGGCAGTCTACAGTTTCAAACTTGGTATGACCAATGAATTTGTCTATTCATTGGCTGAATAACAAAGTGTGTGAAATGTTAACAAAAGCCTATGGTGAGTCTGCTATGAGTAAAGCAGGAGTTTACGAGTGGTATAAGCGTTTCCAAGAAGACCGTGAAGACATTGAAGATGAACGCCCTAGACGCCCCAGCACATCAACCGATGAAAACGTGGAAAAAGTGAAAGATTTCTTTTCTTTTCGCGATGAAAAGATTTCTTGTTCGGCGGTTACGAACAATCGCCGAATCACAATTAGAACCAATGAATAGATTCTGTATTCAACAAAAATCTAACGGACCTTTCTTTATAACACTGACGGATTAATGCTGTTGGTTAGATAAGGCCTCCCTGGGGAAGGTAAATAATACCTTCAAAAACTAGCACTGTTAAGCTATTTTGGAACTTAAAACATATATAAAATAAGCGAAAAAAATTACTCTATTTTAGAAAAAAATCACTTAATTTTTTTTAGATTATTATTATTATTAACAATGTCACTCAAGCCGCCTCGGTGGCCTAGTTGATAGCGTACTGGGCACCCCGAGGACCCGGGTTCGATTCCCGGCCAGGGCTTGGCATTTTCATACGCTATAAATCATCCCATCGTCTGCATTAGCCCTAGTGTGCACAATAGTAGGACGTTAAAAAAAAATACAATGTAACATTTTGAAACAGAAGTTGTACTAAAGAAAACAGTTTTTTTCTTTCCCCTCTTCTCAATATTCCTATCAGTAATTTTTTATGTATAGCCGCAGTTGTTCACCTTGCTTTACTCTTACCGTTAACGCTGATCCCTTATCTCCATTAGTTTTTTTTCCAATTTTATAATCGGGAAAGATCTTTCTACTGTGGCAGTTAACACAGGAAGAACAAAGAGAACTAACATAAAATATCTAATTGTGTTGGATATTCTACCCCTCAGTACAAGCATTACAATGTGCGCAAACGTACTGATGTTCATACGGACAAAATTGCATGTACTGAGATCGGGATAACGTGACGGGTTTCGGACCTCAGAGGCCCTAGATGCCTCCTTGTTTTTCTCGAAGCCTACGCATATACTTCCACTATATGGAAGTAAAATAGGATTTTTTACTTTTTTTTCCGGATCACCCACTTTGGGGTACGTCAAATCAATTACTTTGATGTGCGTTAGCTGCCTTCCGCTGTATCCAATACTGCTTCATTCTATCCGAGGCCTTCCTTCTTTCATCCGAGACTGCCCCGCCCCTTTTAGATGTTGGTTTTTCTTGGAACCAACTTTTATTTTATTATTTATTTATTAATTTTTTTTTGTCTCGGTAGGGGCGATCGCTCCTTCGCCCCCTTTTAATCCGTCCATGCTTTACAAAAGGAACATTAAAGACGTTCAGTCTGGACATATTATTCCCCGAATTTCCCAGTAATGATAACAAATTCCAAATACTATTCTCTAACATTTCATTTTCACCAAAATTTCCCCTTTTTGGGGGAGAAAAACTCCCAATCTGGCAACACTGGCTTCCCAGACTCTGTATTCCTAGTCATATACTCCAGTAGAATCTCAATGTTGACACGTGCTTGGCCCATATATAACTGTAACTTGGTTTTGTAATCCTCGGCTTAACAGATCAGATAGCTGGCTTTGTGCTGTATAACAGCGCCATTCTTATCTAAAACCAGGAAGAGTTGATTTCGTCTTCAAAATCGGTTGCGTTCACATTGCAAGCATTGCCCAGGAGCAAATAAAACGGAACTCGTAGCTGGAACAGTTGGAAAAATACTGATTTTTGTTATTCGCAAAAGCACGCTCATACACGTTTGCCAATGGGTAGAGTCGTCAAATTATCAATTACAACTAATTAATATAAATTTATTTTATTCGACCTTAACCAATTTGAACTACCGCACCAAAAAAGTTATTTTACGTAAAACAAAATACTTATTTATTCTTCTACACTGATGTTGTCGCCTTCGAAATAGTCCCCATTGAAGATTATGCACTTGTGCCAGCGCTTCTTCCAATCCTCGAAACACTTCTTAAACTCGATCTTTCAGATAGCCTTTAGTTATTTCAGCAATGCGCTTTTAATGTCATCTACGGCTGTAAAACGACGGCCCTTTAAGGTTCTATTTATTTTTGGAAATAGGAAAAAGTCACACGGAGCCATGTCTGGCGAATATGGAGGCTGGGGCATCGTTACAGTACTGTTTTTGGCCAAAAATTCACGGACAAGCAATGAAGTGTGAGCTGCTGCATTATCGTGGTGCAAAAGCCATGAATTGTTTTTCCACAGATCCGGGAGTTTTTTTCGGATTGCTTCACGCAAACGGCGTTGAACTTGTAGGTAGTACTCTTTATTGACCGTTTCACCTGGTGGCAGGAATTCATAATGCACTATGCCATTAATATCGAAGAACACACTTGTCGAGCCTTTTTCGGTCTTGGCGAGCCAGAATGCCTCCACTGGGATGATTGAGACTTAAGTTTCGACATCATATCCGTAAACCCATGTTTCGTCAACTGTTGTAATACGTTTCAGTAATTCTGCATCGTCGTTGACTTCATTTAGTGACTCTTGAGCAACTTCCATTCGCCGCTGTTTTTTCAAAATTCAACAGTTTTGGAAAGAATTTTGCTGCCACGCGTTTCATACACAAAACACTGGAAACAATGTCATGACATGATCTAATCGATATGCCAACATCATCAGCGACCTCTGTAATTGTGATTCGGCGATTGTTCATAACCATTTCTTTCACTTTTTCCACGTTTTCATCGGTTGTTGATGTGCTGGGGCGTCATCTTCAACGTCTTCACAGCCTTCTTGTAAACGCTTATACCACTCGTAAACTCTTACTTTACTCATAGCAAACTCACCATAGGCTTTTGTTAACATTTCACACACTTTGTTACACTTTATTCCATTTGTTACGCAAAATTTGATACAAATTCTTTGATCCATTTCTTTTAACAAACGAAAATCGCCGCGCTCATAAAAACACGTCTAACCTTAGTGGCTGTCACAGACAAAATCAAAATGAAAACAGCTGAAAGTTTTTATCATACTACAAGGGCATGTATACCGACATAATAAAAAAAATGTTTGACAATCGGACTCTCCAAGCCCGCGAAATTTAAAAATTCTCGTTACTTTCTGAACACACCTCGTACTTTCAAAATAAGTACCAGTTGAAAGAACAGCAGATCTCGCAGTATGTTTTTAATTAATATGCAGCGCGTTCCACGAAGCCTTTTTACGTAATCCTTTGCACCAGTTTAACCTATAACAGTAATACTTATTAAAAATATTACATGACCTGCTTTGTTGGAAATGTTATACTCTTCCATTAGGCGGTAAACATTATGATAGATCTTGCCGTTCCGACAGTATTACAAGAAATAACCAGCAACTAGATTTTCAGAACACGCCATCGTGAAACGGAAGTGAACGGGAAAGCAATCTTACACACGTCTTTCGGGCCTTATACAACGTATATTCGCAAAAAAAATTCAAAACGTCGTTCAATGCATTCGGTCAAAACTGTACACTGACCGCTAAAACAGAGGCCGCCATCTTGAAACAGAAGTAATTAAAAAATGTTACGAATACGTCATTTGCGCTTATATCTTCGTACCAAATTTCAAAACAGTCGGTTGATGCGTTTGACTAAAACTGCGTAACACTCATCATTGCAAATCAGATTCCGTAATCTTGAAACGGAATTGAATGTTGAAGCAATCCCACGTTTTCCTCGCTTTATACAAAATACCTTCGTATCAAATTTCAAAACAATCGGTTGATGCGTGTGACTAAAACTGCGTACACTCATCAATGCAAATCAAATACCGTCATCTTGAAACGGAATTGAATGGTGAAGCAATCCCACGTTTTTCTGGCTTTATACAAAGTACCTTCGTATCAAATTTCAAAACAATCGGTTGATGCGTTTGACTAAAACTGCGTACACTCATCAATGCAAATCAAATACCGTCATCTTGAAACGGAATTGAATGGTGAAGCAATCCCACGTTTTTCTGGCTTTATACAAAGTACCTTCGTATCAAATTTCAAAACAATCGGTTGATGCGTTTGACTAAATGAAGTACACAAAAAATGTTTACAGATCTAAATTAACTGATGAGCATCTTAAATCTCTTTTAATAATTGGTACAAGTAAAATTAGTCCACAACTACAAACTATTGTCAGTGGAAAATCTCAATTACATAAATCTCTTTAGTATTTCATATGTCATTATGCTTGTTATAAGTTATGTTTTTATTTAAAATGTATAAAATGTTAGTTGGATTCATTTCAATAATTTGTTAGTTATTATATACTGAAGTTAAATTTTCTGCATATTATACATGTCTTTACTCATTACAATTCTGTGTTTCTTTATCCAACTTATCACAAAAACAATATCAATAAGCCTACAACAATGTTATGAGTAGTTAGCCATGACCATATCAATGTAGATGTCATATTAATAATTATTCAACATAAAATTAGAATACTTCAGTAAACTAAATTTAATTTGCTATAAAAATATGTTCTCTAAAAAGAGTTTTCAAGTATGCTAGCTCTCCATGGGCAGACGGATGTGGCCCTCGGGCCGTAGTTTGGAGACCACTGGTCTAAAGAATCAACAAAAAAGCTTTTCTGACTGTTGAAACAAAATCTTCTCTGTCCATAAAATACCCACTAATTTACAAACTGGTTAGGTATTTACAACTTCAAAACACTATTTTGTAACACTGCATGTTCATCTTAAAACGACCCCGTTTCTATGACTACACAACTATTCATGCAAGCTTGGTCAAGCGTGCGTCCCTGCTTTATTTGCTCAAGCGTGCTTCAAATATAGCCTAAATGTAGCCCAATTTTTTACGGCGTGCTTCAAATATAGCCTAAATGTAGCCCAATTTTTTATGGCGTGCTTCAAATATAGCCTAAACGTAGTCCAATTTTTTACGGCGCGCTTCAAATATAGCCTAAATGTAGCCCAATTTTTTACGGCGTGCTTCAAATATAGCCTAAATGTAGCCCAATTTTTATGGCGTGCTTCAAATATAGCCTAAATGTAGCCCAATTTTTTACGGCGTGCTTCAAATATAGCCTAAATGTAGCCCAATTTTTTACGGCGTGCTTCAAATATAGCCTAAATGTAGCCTAATTTTTACGTACATAATATTTCCCTAAAATGAACACCGACTCCAGTAATGTATAACAATAATTTAGTGGGCTAATTAACAGCTGAAAATTTATGCAGGTTGGTGAATCGATACACTAAAAATAGTTACAATTTTTCTTGCAGGTTATTACAATTTGCCATTGAAAAAACTATTGGAACGACTATTATGCTATTGTGATAGCACAGAATGTTCCAGGTTCCAGATCCGGAACCTTAGAATGAGCACAGGTCGTGACTGGATGTGTGTACATATAACTGTAACGGGTGCTTGTCTTTTCTAAATGTAACTGTTACTTTAAACCAGAAGTACCAGTTACAGGTACTTTGATGGTAGTTACACCTACTTTCGAATTTAGTACCACAGACAATAATAATTTAATATCATAAGTAAGCCTAATAATTTACGATATCTCTCTTTATGGATACACACTATACAGATACTGTTACTTTATTCAGGCCTAAAGTCGCATGTTAACAGATCCATTAAGTTGTGATAACGGATTTGTTTTAGTAAGTATTATTCACATTAATATTACTTATTATAAATTATGAATAATTAAAAAATAATAATTAAAAAAGGCAATGGTAACATTTTGTTATTTTTTATTATTATTGTCACTGTTGCCTAAAAGTTACATTCTGAACATACGATAAACGTTTTCTGACATACAAAAGTTGTACAATTATGTTTAATATAATCTTTCTTTCCTAGCTTCGTCAATTCTACTTTCGATGACGCGTTTCGGAGAACCTCCATCTTCAAAAACTGTAGCGGCTATCTACACTCCGCTATAGAGTAGGGTAGGGTGTTGTACCTTGAGTACGTTGTACCTTGGAACACTAGCTCGATCTGCAAGGTAATGCGACCCAGCAGACCGAAAATGAACTACATAGCAGATAGTGACGCTAAGGAGCGCTAGCAAAAATCCCGTTCATTTCGGTAGTAGTTATCGTGAGTTATGCACTAAACTGTTTTTTGCTCTTGAAAAGTAAATATTCAGCTGTATATTGTTTGGCTTTGTACGCCCTCCGAGTTTCCTGTAGAACGTTGTATATTCACTAAGCAGATTCGTCACATTCTGCTGAGTAAATCCATATAACTTATTTTAACTGTTAGATTGTTTTTCTATGTTAGGCGGTAGTTTGTGTTCAAAATGGCTACCTGTTGTACCACGAAACGCAAAACTTGTTGTACCTTGGAACATGTTCCAAGGTACAACAGGTTATTAGTTTTTGAGTTTTTGTTCCTGGTAACGATGCCACGTAGTAAAACGGGCAACAAGAGGCCTCCTATCGACTTAAATGCTATGAAAAGAGCTGTAGAAGCGGTCACAGCCCACCCAGACTGCAGAATTTCAATTATGGAAGCGTCTAGTGTATATGGGGAAAAATTAGCTACACTATCCAGACATGTTACAGCGATTCGTCAATCTGAAAAGCAAGAATATCAATATGTCGCTAAATTTAATACTAAACAAATATTCAGTTCTAATGAAGAAAAGTGTTAGATAGACTACATAAAAAAAGTTGCGAAGATGAATTACGGCTTAAGTAAAAAAGGGGCCCGTGACCTTGCATACAAGTTTGCTCAGGCAAATGGAAAAAATACTCAGAACATTGGGATAACGAACAAACGGCAGGAATATAATGGATGAGATGTTTTATGAAAAGGCATCCTGATCTATCTATTCGGAAACTGCAAGCTACAAGTTTGAGTAGAGCAACCAGTTTCAGTAAAACAAACGTTGGGGTTTTTTTTGACAACATTGAAAGAGTTCATTAACGTTTTGGGCCAATAACTCCAGATCGTACTTGGAATCTAGACGAGATCGGTCTGTCTACAGTACAAATTCCAGGAAAAACTGTAGCACTCAAAGGAATGAGACAAGGGGTTTAGAGTCCCAGGAATATTCCTACTGGATCGATATATATTTTCTAATGACGACTACCTGCCATCCTACGTGACGGATAGACCTAATCCGAATGTTGAACCTTTGAATTCTGAAACGTTTGGCAGTGATGTGCCTGGTCCGAGTTCTATGCCGTCTATGTCTACAGTGGTGTCTCCAGAGGAGATGCAATCTTTCCCCAAGGCTAAGCCAAGGGTAAATAATGCCAAAAAAAAGGCAGGAAGCCTGAGAAAACAAGAATAATTACAGATATCTCTGAAAAGGAGAAGTTGAAACTAATAAAAATAAAAAAAGAGAGGACGAAGCGAAAGCTAAATTTTAAAGCAAAAAAGACGTTCTTGAAGAAAATAACCAAAAAGAATAAACCTACGAAAATGGGTAAGAAAATAACAAAACCTAAACCGAAGAGCCCAGCAACATCCTCTGATGAAGAGAATGATGTTGTCCCCCTAATCGACACTGATGATGACGACAGCAATGATGAAGAGTGCCTCTTATGCCATGAACCATATAAAAATGATGTGGGTGGAGAAGAATGGATTCGCTGTAATACAGTGTCAGAGATGGGCTCACGAGATGTGTGCAGACGCTGAACAAGGGTGGAAGAATTACGTATGTGATTTTTGTAAAAGAAGAAATAACAATTGAACATGAGCCACAGTATTTTTGAATGTAGATTTTCAGCTTAAATGTTACTTGTTTGTATTTCAACACGTTCTGATTTTAAATACAACTTTTGTTATATTAATTGTGTTATTTAACTGCATTCCTAAATATTAAATTGCGTTCCAAGGTACATGCCTATGTTGTACCTTGGATCATTAAACATGTACAGAGAAATTATTTTTTTTGAAAACGAAAAACAATGCTTATAAGAATTATAAATTCATAGAATACATTAAAAGGGTTAAAACAATATTTATAGAATTTATTTACAAGAAAATCGTACTCTTTTAAAGGCCACAAAAAAATTATAGAGTATAGATATAGTTTTTGAAGATGGAGGTTCTACGAAACGCGTTAACGAAAGTAGAACTGACGAAGCTAGTGAAGGCAGATCATTATACTGAACATAGTGATAACAATCCTAGCAGAAAAGAAAAGAATATAAAAAGAATTACAAAAGTTGTAGTTTAAAAGTGTTAAAACAATTGGTTCTGGGAGAAGACCCATCATTTTTGCTGGAGGAGTATTCCATACCCTCCAGAACAGCTTCCACCCTTAAAGACACTGTTCCCCTTCCAGAATCCCTCTCTTAAATCCGCCCATGCAGCTTATGTATTTACAATAATTTATTTCTTCATACACCAATGTAGAATTTAACAGAATAAAACTATTATATCCAGTTAATTTGTCATTATGCTACTGTATTAACACTCCAAACATAATAGTTTAACACAAAAAGATTTTTGTAGTTTGGACCCTTGACCAAGAAAAAAACATATATACTTATTTTTTTGTTTAACGTCCAACTATTGTGCACACTTAGGCTAATACAGACGATGGAATGATTTATAGCGTATGAAAATGCCAAGTCCTGGCCGGGAATCGAACTCGGGTCCTCGGGGTGAAAGCTATCAACTAGACCACCGAGGCGGCTACATATACGAGATGTGTTCAGAAAGTAACAAGAATTTTTAAATTTCGCGGGCTTGGAGAGTTCGAATTTTTATTATTATGTTGGTATACATGCCCTTGAAGTATGATAAAACTTTCAGCTGTTTTCATTGTTGACTTTGTCTGTGACAGCCACTAAGGTTAGAGGTGTTTTTATGAGCTCGGCGATTTTCGTTTGTTAAAAGAAATGGATCAAAGAATTTGTATCAAATTTTGCGTAAAAGATGGAATAAAGTGTAACAAAGTGTGTGAAATGTTAACAAAGGCCTATGGTGAGTCTGCTATGAGTAAAGCAAGAGTTTACGAGTGGTATAAGCGTTTCCAAGAAGGCCGTGAAGACGTTGAAGATGACGAACGCCCTTGACGCCCCAGCACATCAACAATCGATGAAAACGTGGAAAAAGTGAAAGAAATGGTTATGAACAATCGCCGAATCACAATTAGAGAGGTCGCTGATGATGTTGGCATATCGATTAGATCATGTCATGACATTGTTTCCAGTGTTTTGTGTATGAAACGCGTGGCAGCAAAATTCGTTCCAAAATTGTTGAATTTTGAACAAAACAGCGGCGAATGGAAGTTGCTCAGGAGTCACTAAATGAAGTCAACGACGATGCAGAATTACTGAAACGTATTATAACAGGTAACGAAACATGGGTTTACGGATATGACGTCGAAACTAAGGCTCAGTCATCCCAGTGGAGGCATTCTGGCTCGCCAAGATCGAAAGAAGCTCGACAAGTGCGTTCGAAGGTTATGCTGTGTTCTTCGATATTAATGGCATAGTGCATCATGAATCCCTGCCACCAGGTGAAACGGTCAATAAGGAGTACTACCTACAAGTTCAACGCCGTTTGCGTGAAACAATCCGAAAAAACGCCCGGATCTGTGGAAAAACAATTCATGGCTTTTGCACCACGATAATGCACCAGCTCACACTTCATCGCTTGTTCGTGAATTTTTGGCCAAAAACAGTACTGTAACGAAGATATTACGAAGCCCCAGCCTCCATATTCGCCAGACATGGCTCCGTGTGACTTTTTCCTATTTCCAAAAATAAAGAGAACCTTAAAGGGCCGTCGTTTTACAGCCGTAGATGACATTAAAAGCGCATCGCTGAAAGAACTAAAGGCTATCTCAAAGATCGAGTTTGAGAAGTGTTTCGAGGATTGGAAGAAGCGCTGGCACAAGTGCATAATCTCCAATGGGAACTATTTTGAAGGCGACAACATCAATGTAGAAGAATAAATAAATATTTTGTTCAAAAAATTGAAATTCTCGTTACTTTCTGAACACACCTCGAATACTACAGAGTACAGAGTAACTGTGATTACCTCTAACGTTAACCAGGTATTGAAAATTATCTGTAACGGGTAATCATTGCTTCAGTCGTGACTACTTGCAATGAATACAGAACACTGTACTCTTCTGTATTCTGTATTCATTGATACTAGATTATTTTTTAAAGGTCGTTAATGTTTATTTAATTCACTCGCGCGTGCGAGTGTGTTTAGCGCTATATCGACATTTTGATCAGATTCACGTAAACGTGGCACAAAAGTCGATTTCGTACGATACAGGCTTGTTATTCTAATCAATTAGTCAAAGAAATCAACGTTTATATTGTTACAAACTTTCTCTCTTTAACAAAAACCACAACGTTTGTTTTTGTCGCAGCTTAAATGCCAGACAGGTAGTTACGTTTTAACGAGATTACAGATTACCAGAAGGACATCCTGGTACGTTTCGATGCACTCGGAGCTGCAAATTTGTTCCGCTAAGCGGCCATTAAAGAATAACAAGAAAAGTAGTAATTAGTAATAGTAGACTTCAGTAATTTTAACCTGTTTTAAAAGTAAACGTACAGCATTTGTTTGAAACTGACCACTCCTTTTTAAATTAGAATTTAAGCTTTGAATTGATAAATCCACTCTTGCGCTAGTAACTAGCCGGCAAAATTTTAGTTAGCTTATTTTAATTTCTTAATATAAGAAGTAGGCTATAAAGTAATAGCATTGCATATAAACGTAAAGAATGATAACCCTTATGAGAGACAAGTTAAGGGTCTTTCGCTGCTGGTGGCATCTTGCGGCGAAGTGTTCAACTACAAATAGATAGATAATATCACGGTAAATACATTTACCGTGTTTTACTTTCGTTTTTTTAAAAAAGCTACCAAACCTGTTTCGAAGAAGTAATTTGAACGAGAGAAAGTTTGCCTATTTTTGCCTCATTAATAAACAAATTATTTTCCTTTAAAAATCTGTTCAAAAAGAAATATCGAATTGAAAGATAATTTAATATTATTTTTATTTATATAAAGAAAGACCTTGGTAATTAGAATGTATTCTATTTACCTTGATTAATATTACTCTCTATTCTCTCAAACGTCTCCACTCCCTCCTTGCAGCTTGCAACATTCGTAGCGGCAAATAATCCAACTACTTGGACTTAAACCGCTAATATCGAGTACATTTTTTATAATGGTGGCTGTACTTCTAGTCCGAGTATATTCGAGGATAATAGTGCAACATCTTATGTTCAAATTTTGATGGGTCTATCAGTTTTCCAGTTCCCTGAACCCCCCACCAATTGGTTTTCGCTTGCACGTGTGTCCGTCTGTCTCTGTACATTGCTGGAAATTAAACTAATTGATCGATTTTCATGAACTGAAACTCGAAACGTAATTTTGGTCTGACCATTTTTAACGTGACTTGCCGCCTCGGTGGTGGCCTAGTGGATAGCGTACTGGGCTTTCACCCCGAGGACCCGGGTTCGATTCCCGGCCAGGGCTTGGCATTTTCAAACGCTATAAATCACCCCATCGTCTGCATTAGCCCAGGTGTGCACAATAGTCGGACGTTAAAAAAAAAAAAAAAAAAACGTGACCATTTTCTAATTGCAAAACACATTCCCGAAAAATCCGTTTCGTGAGCTACAGAAAAAAAGGAGAAAATTTATCAAAATCGGTCAGTTTGCTAAAATGTGAATGTTCGTTACCAATTAAAATACGCATAGCGAAATTAAAATTTAAAAAAGGGTTAAGGAGTAAATCGAAAAAAATAATAAATTGCAAAAACATGTATATGGTGTATATATATATATATATATATATATATATATATATATATATATATATATAAAAAAGTTCAGCTACTGAGAATGAAGAGGCTCTTGGTATAACGCGTGATATCTACAATAAGAGATGTATGTCGACGCATACAAAAACAGACACAACAACACAGTCATAAAACACAGGTACTATATGCAAGCGAGACGCTAGCACTCCACACAAAAGCTACCATGGAGGGTATTTTGAAGGAAGAACGCAAAATCTTGAGGAAGATCCTTGGTCCGAGATTAACAGAAGATGGATACAGGTTGCACTCTAGGAAGACCACAGAGAAGATATCGAACCTGGCAGCAGATATCAGAAGAAGGAGGCTTCGGTTCTATGGACACATCAGTAGACTCCCAACAACGAGACTTGCCAACAGAATCCTTAAGTATATACAAGGTGTCAAATCAACAACGTCGTGGATCGCACAAGTCAGAATAGACCTACAAGACGCAGGAATAGACTCAACAGATGTTGAAGACAGGCGCGCATACAGGAGAAAGATGCTCGGTTGGAAGGTCCCAGAGAATGAAATCCCAAAGAGAGCAGGGGTAAAATGGATGGAGGAGCGGAAGAGGATCCATGGGACAGGATGAGGGAGGTGTGGAGGATTAGAAGGAGCAAGACATGAGTCGGAGTGCTTTGCGTGATCCAACAGGGTCTATACGCAAATAATAATAATAATAATAATACACACACACACACACACACACACACACACACACACACACACACACACACACACACACCATATACCAAGTTATACACGATTTCATAACTAAAATCGAGAGTAAATTTAAAAAAACAAACCCGACGTGTGAGAAAGCTTTATTTATTTATTTTTCTCGACTTACTCCTTTACCGTTATTTTTAATTTTAAATTTGAACGAAAAATTATGAACCAACTTCCTTTTTTTTTAAAAAAAAGCTACCAAACCTGTTTTGAAGAAGTAATTTGAACGAGAGAAAGTTTGCCTATTTTCGCCTCGTTTATAAACAAATTATTTTCCTTAAAAAATCTGTTCAAAAAGAAATACCGAATAAATTGAAAGATAATTTAACATGATATAAAGAAGAAATTGTACAATAAATTGCTGTCAAGGTATTTTTTTTTAATTTTTACAGTAATTTTAACGCTGATTATAATGGTAGATTTGGATAACAAACAGTCGCCTGAATTTAAAAATATGCCGCCAATAAGCAACGTTTAATACAGAACCATCAGAAACGTGC
>CM040190.1:104975368-105120368 GCA_022606455.1 Callitettix versicolor | reverse complement strand
TTTATACTGAAAGGTCCGAACGGAAATGTTGCCCGTCTACGCCCGTCCCAAACCTCCCAGGCTACCTGAAACCCCTCCCTTTAGAGTTCAATGTCCAACGGAAAAGTTTTTAGAAAGTCAGTCTCGTTTATATTTGATCAACCCTCGTATATTCTTTCACGCATGGAAAGTATGAATGTGGTAGCCTAGTTGATAGCGTACTGGGCTTTAACCCCGAGGACCCGGGTTCGATTCCCGGCCAGGGCTTGGCATTTTCATACGCTATAAATCATCCCATCGTCTGCATTAGCCCAAGTGTGCACAATAGTCGGACGTTAAACACAAAAAAAAAAAAAAAAAAAAAAAAATCTTATACTGAATGAATGGCAAGACCTGCAATAAATTTGTAGACTACTTCATGGAGAAAGAGCATAAAATTACAATAAAGTTGGTCCAAACACTTTTCGTAAATATTACGGTTACCGGTTAAGTTGGCGGAAACGTTACTAGCGCTGTCGTGGAGCGCTCTGTGTACTAATTAATAATAAATTGCTAGGTTTACTGTTCTTTGATAAGGAAGAGTTGATATAAGAACGACAGTTACTTATATCGTTTATTTCATTTGCCAAGGTCAAGGTTGTCAAATCATAATTTCGTAATTAGGCCTACACCTTTGTCCTTAACGCAGATTTGCCATTAATACCATATATCGTCGTACACACGACTCTTCAAAACTTGTTCCGGAGGTCAGTGTTTGTGTTTCGAGCCTGTCACAGGTGGCCGCTCCAATGGAATTCGTTAACAGAAGCAACTAATTTTCTTTGTCAGCCCGCTACCAAACACGTAGAGCAAGCTTAAACAAAACTAGTTAAAATACGTTTACAGTATAATCCCTAATATGTAAATTCAATATCGGCTCGTTGATACGCAGTTAAAATGCACACTTTATTTTTGTCGTTGCTGTTCCTCGTTTAGGACGAAATGGTGCGGCTTATTTTTGTCGTCGCTATTCCTCGTTTAGGACGAAATGGTGCGGCTTATTTTTGTCGTTGCTGTTCCTCGTTTAGGACGAAATGGTGCGGCTTATTTTTGTCGTTGCTGTTCCTCGTTTAGGACGAAATGGTGCGGCTTATTTTTGTCGTTGTTGTTCCTCGTTTAGGACGAAATGGTGCGGCTTATTTTTGTCGTTGTTGTTCCTCGTTTAGGACGAAATGGTGCGGCTTATTTTTGCCGTTGCTGTTCCTCGTTTAGGACGAAATGGTGCGGCTTATTTTTGCCGTTGCTGTTCCTCGTTTAGGACGAAATGGTGCGGCTTATTTTTGTCGTTCCTGTTCCTCGTTTAGGACGAAATGGTGCGGCTTATTTTTGTCGTTGCTGTTCCTCGTTTAGGACGAAATGGTGCGGCTTATTTTTGTCGTTGCTTCCTCGTTCCTCGTTTAGGTGCGAAATGGTGCGGCTTATTTTTAGTCGAAATGGTGCGCTGTTTTTTGTCGTTGCTCGTTTAGACGAAATGGTGCGGCTTATTTTGTCGTTGCTGTTCCTCGTTTAGACGAAATGGTGCGGCTTATTTTTGTCGCTGCTGTTCCTCGTTTAGGACGAAATGGTGCGGCTTATTTTTGTCGTTGCTGTTCCTCGTTTAGGACGAAATGGTGCGGCTTATTTTTGTCGTTGCTGTTCCTCGTTTAGGACGAAATGGTGCGGCTTATTTTTGTCGCTGCTGTTCCTCGTTTAGGACGAAATGGTGCGGCTTATTTTTGTCGTTGCTGTTCCTCGTTTAGGACGAAATGGTGCGGCTTATTTTTGTCGTTGCTGTTCCTCGTTTAGGACGAAATGGTGCGGCTTTCTTTTCCATTTTGGACATTTCGTTTGTTTACAACGTTCATTGTACATTTCTTCAAACTTTAAACTAACTGAGTTTAACGACGCCAATCAGTTTAGGTTAAACAGGGCACTCGATGGATGGCGATATCAAGTCGCCAAGCGTTGGTCACTGTGATTCTCTCTGATTTATTGCCTCCGTTGCCATGACAACCAGTTGATTTGTGGTCCGGAATGAAATGCGACAATTCAATTAACAATTTGAAAGAAATTAAGTGAATTTTTATTCGAAAAATTAAGGACAGCTGGGAGACATACAATCTGTTACAATGTGATTCATTTTTTTTTTTTTTTTTTTTTTTTTTTTTTTTTGTTTAACGTCCGACTATTGTGCACACTTGGGCTAATGCAGACGATGGGATGATGGGATGATATATAGCGTATGAAAATGCCAAGCCCTGGCCGGGAATCGAACCCGGGTCCTCAGGGTTAAAGCCCAGTACGCTATCAACTAGGCCACCACATTCATATTTTCCATGCGTGAAAGAATATACTTTAGCGCCCCCTACACACACACACACACACACACACACACACACACACACACACACACACACACACACACACACACACACACACACACACACACACACACACACACACACACACACACACACACACACACACACACACACACACACACACACACACACACACACACACACACACACACACACACACACACACACACACACACACACACACACACACACACACACACACACACACACACACACACACACACACACACACACACACACACACACACACACACACACACACACACACACACACACACACACACACACACACACACACACACACACACACACACACACACACACACACACACACACACACACACACACACACACACACACACACACACACACACACACACACACACACACACACACACACACACACACACACACACACACACACACACACACACACACACACACACACACACACACACACACACACACACACACACACACACACACACACACACACACACACACACACACACACACACACACACACACACACACACACACACACACACACACACACACACACACACACACACACACACACACACACACACACACACACACACACACACACACACACACACACACACACACACACACACACACACACACACACACACACACACACACACACACACACACACACACACACACACACACACACACACACACACACACACACACACACACACACACACACACACACACACACACACACACACACACACACACACACACACACACACACACACACACACACACACACACACACACACACACACACACACACACACACACACACACACACACACACACACACACACACACACACACACACACACACACACACACACACACACACACACACACACACACACACACACACACACACACACACACACACACACACACACACACACACACACACACACACACACACACACACACACACACACACACACACACACACACACACACACACACACACACACACACACACACACACACACACACACACACACACACACACACACACACACACACACACACACACACACACACACACACACACACACACACACACACACACACACACACACACACACACACACACACACACACACACACACACACACACACACACACACACACACACACACACACACACACACACACACACACACACACACACACACACACACACACACACACACACACACACACACACACACACACACACACACACACACACACACACACACACACACACACACACACACACACACACACACACACACACACACACACACACACACACACACACACACACACACACACACACACACACACACACACACACACAGAGAGAGAGAGAGAGAGAGAGAGAGAGAGAGAGAGAGAGAGAGAGAGAGAGAGAGAGAGAGAGGGGGTGCGCACGTGCATGTATACTATGAAGCACCTTGTATACACAATTTCCGTATTTCCTACTATAGCCGTGTTCAAAAGAAGGTAGTAAATGTCTACTTGTAACACAAAAATCCCAGGACCGATTTGCTTTTATATATCTAATTTTCGATGTACTTTACTTCTCTAGAACAAGTATTGCAGATGTGTGCGCGTGCACGCGGTATATACCATTCACAATTTATCTTAAATTTTTTGAACATCTAACTTCACCACAAAATCTAAAGGCGATCACGGTGCACAACCAAATTAAAAAAAAACTATTAGTCTATGTAATGTCATTAAATTACGTAACTTTTGAAAATTCGCTTCCATCAGTCCGCACCAGAAACTATTAGGAAACACGTATAACCTACAACAACCTCGATACCCAAAGCAGCTAATTACAAAACGAATGAAGAAAGCATACAAGCCTCGGCATGCTACACAATTAAACACAGTGAAAGTAGCGGGCTAGAATCGTGGCATTCATAATTCCTAAAATTATTTCGGTTGATGAAATTTTACACATTTCTGTTTAAGTGAAAGTTAAGTGGATGTTACAAAAAATGATCAATACGAACAGCTGGCTCGCTGGCGTTTCCTTGAAACATCGCTTTTATATACCAAACTATTTTGTGTTTTACAGTAAAGATACGATAATGGACCTAGACTTATCATTTAAAGCAGGGGTCTCCAAACTACGGCCCGAGGGCCACATCCGGCCCGCGGAGAGCTAGCATACTTGAAAACTCCTTTTAGAGAACATATTTTTTATAGCAAATTAAATTTAGTTTACTGAAGTATTCTAATTTTATGTTAATATGACATCTACATTGATATGGTCATGGGCTAACTACTCATAACATTGTTGTAGGCTTATTGTTATTGTTTTTGTGATAAGTTGGATAAAGAAACACAGAATTGTAATGAGTAAAGACATGTATAATATGCAGAAAATTTAACTTCAGTATATAATAACTAACAAATTATTGAAATGAATCCGTTGCGTACTTTTTCGGACTTTTTTTTCATCAGTGGACTATTTCACTTTTTACCACCGGCAACAATGATAATATGGTTTTGGCCCTCGGAACTTACTGGAGTAATCAGTATGGCCCTAAGGCTGGAAAGTTTGGAGACCCCTGGTTTAAACGATTCATTTAAACGTTTAAATGATCGTTGTATAGATTAAAAACAATCATTTAAAGTATCGTTTTGCCATCGTAACGTCAAGAACAATTACATTTTAGCATTTTAAAATGCAAATTTTAAAGCTGATTTCTGAAGTGAAAATAGATTTCAAAAAAAGTGTACGATTATAAAATTGCTACGTGATGTGATATCGTTATTTTCTTGAAATTTTTGTCAGCGAGGCACCTGCGTGCCGCGTTTAATTTTCAATTCCTTGGACTTTTGGATAGCACGAATGAATATAAATGTATTCGAATGATAACCCTTATGAGAGATATATCAGTGCTCGCTGCTGGTGACATCTTGCGGTAAAGTGTACACAACTACAGTTATAGTCCAGCCACTTAATAAACGGAATGCGCGAGAATTTCTCTTGCATGTAGAATTCCCCTCCAGCTCCCTTTAACAGTCCAATGACACAAAATCTGCCAATGTAAATCTACAGTTAATACTCAGCTATAGCGAAGGAAAAGGAGGGACCTATGGTGAGAGGGTAGGGACTCGATCTCTCACTCACACTTTTTTCTCTGTCCCAATTGTCTCTTAACATCCCGTTTTCTAAGCTGTTGAACTATACACAACGATAATGAAGGCAAAAGAGAGAACTACGGTGAGAGAGTGGGGACTCAACTTCTTACTCGCACATTTTCTCTGTCTCACTGGTGTTCTTAGCAGGCCGTTTTCAAAGCGGCTAACCTATAAATAGATAATAGTAATGCCTATTTTCTCAAACGTCTCCACCTTCTGTCCTTGGTGCTTGCAGCGTTCGTAGCGGCAGATAGTCCAATTACTTGGACTTTAGGCTTTAATATAGAGCACACTTTTTATAATGGTGGTTGTACTTCTAGTCCGTTTATATTCAATGGCAGTGCCTTACAAGCACTTTAATGTAATAAAATTATTGGCTGATGTGTTCACCACCAAAAAGCTTCTTAAATTAACTTCTAGGTTATTTATTTGTTTTTCTCCGTGTCTGCACATGTGACAGTTGTTAATTAGGCATACACTGTTTCATAACTGTATTTTGATGTTCAGCTCTAAACTGGTTTTCCCAATTAGTATTATTTATATGGTGTTTGGGTGAATCGTCAGAAATGTTATGTCGGACTTAAAGACAACGACCTTTTTACAAAAGTTTCGAGTGATCACACAAGCTTATCTTGCTTTGACCACGTGATGGACAAGTGTTTATGCGAATTGATCTCGGCATAAACCCGTTAAATTGATTAAAGGTCAGAGATGAACCCGGCCTCCGGGCATTAGGCCAAGTAATCAAAGCTCTCAGCGTCTTTGAAAGGTTTCATTGCCGTAACGAGCCGTGGTTACTGAGAAGACGGCGCGCAGCTGCTGAAGAGCATTGTAGTGCTTCAAGAGACCTGGCGCTGCAAAATCTACTTCACGTATTTTATGCAAATTTTATAAACAAACCGATACACTGTGGTTATATAACGAAAATTACGTATTACACCGCAATCACGGTAAAACCCAGATGTAATGAGCACCGAACCTGATCTCTACAAAATTTGAGATGCCACTAAATTTCCTAAATAGTGTGTTTACACTCCAGGGTTTGTAGTTTTGGTCCGATTTCGTTCAAACTTTGGCCAACAGTTGATTTTTGGCAATAGTTTGACAACGTTCGTTGTGCACTAACCGTGAATCAAACTGACGGTCATTTACAATCTTTAAAATATTTTAAAACTTATATAAGATTTATTTTTTCGCCACAACTAAAATTTTAGCAAATATGCTACGTCGAGTCAATTTTGGAAAATAGTAATTCGGATATTCACTACTGACAATTTGCTTATTCTTACAGACTATACTGGATTTCCTCAAATTGTAGTCAAAAATTCCAGTATACGTAACTCAAACGGTAGTAGAAAATAAGCCCTGACCTCGGTCTAATTTGTTTTGCTTTTATCAAATTACTACCGAACCTGTAAAATTTTTTTCCAAATTTGCTTCACTGACAAAATTTGTTATGAATTTTCACATGAGTGAAATTTCATCAAAAACCAATGAATAAATTTTGAGACCGATTTTCCCGCTTTTCTTAGATCATTTCTAACTCGATATTTTAGGAAAATAATTGAATGCAAATAGGTTTGTCTTATTGCACTATTTAAAAGAACATACTGTATTGGTATTTACTAAACGTATACTGTATATATTTCGCATATTGTATAAACAAAAATAAACGTATATAGCCTACATGGTTTTGGTTTGTAAACTAGGCATTTACTTTTTAGTTTCACAATTTTCAGACCTGATGTGGTCTGTATGTTTAACAGACAACAAAATATAGTCTATTTTGTTTAATTATTTACCTATACGTAACAAGCGGACAGGGCTAAAACATAAAAGTTTTTGGGAAAATAAAGAAGACACTGTTAATAAATTCCCTAAAGAACTATTTACAAAACCTGACAATTCCCACTTTAAAAATCTTTCAAATTTGATAAAATTGATAAAGGTTTACAATAAGAAATAGTACCTTAAAATAATTGACCAAACGAAGCAACTCAACTCGACCGTTCGATACTTTGTTTGTTACGCAGTTTTGGTCAAACATATTGATCGATTGTTTTGAAATGTGGTACATATACAAATGTACTATATATTAGAAAGCCAGTGCGATGTATGTTTTAGATTTTTTTTTTACACTTTCCTTTTCTTTCAAGATGGTGGCCTATGAGTTAAGATGACGAGTGTACGCAATTTTAGTCAAACGCACTGACCGATTGTTTTCAAACTTGGTACGAAGGTACTTTGTATAAAGCCCGAATGACAAGCCCTTGCCGCTTCGGTGATCTAGTGGATAGCGTACTACGCTTTCGCCCCGAGGACCCGGGTTCGATTCCCGGCGAGGGCTTGGCATTTTCACACGCTATAAATCATCCCATCGTCTGCATTAGCCCAAGTGTGCACAATAGTCGGGCCTTAAACACAAAAAAAACCGAATGACGAATGTGTAAGATTATTTTCCATTCACTTCCGTTTCAAGAGGGCGGACTCTTGACTCAACGTTGAGAGTATAGTTGCTGGTTATTTCCTGTAATACTGGCTGAATGGCAAGACCTATCATAATTTTGGGCGCTTCTGGAGAGAGAGCATAAAATTTCCAAATACAGTTGGTCCAGTAACATTTTTCATAAATATTACGGTTACCAGTTAAATTGATGGAAAACTTTTTTTTTGATGTTTAAAGTCCGACTATTGTGCACACTTGGGCTAACGAATCCGGGTCCTCGGGGTAAAAGCCTAGTACGCTATCTACTAGGCAATCGAGGCGGCTGACGGAAAACGTTATGAGCCGTCGTGGAGAGCTATATATAGGCTATTACTAATTAAGAATATACTGCGAGGTTTATTGGTTTTCGAACTACTGGTATAATAAGAAGAAACCTATATATATATATATATATATATATATATATATATATATATATATATATATATAAACCGGAGGTATTATATGCAAGCGAGGCGCTAGCACTCCACACAAAAGCTACCATGGAGGGTATTTTGAAGGAAGAACGCAAAATCTTGAGGAAGATCCTTGGCCCGAGATTAACAGAAGATGGATACAGGCTGCACTCTCGGAAGACCACAGAGAAGATATCGAACCTGGCAGCAGATATCAGAAGAAGGAGGCTTCGGTTCTATGGACACATCAGTAGACTCCCAACAACGAGACTTGCCAACAGAATCCTTAAGTATATACAAGGAGTCAAATCAACAACGTCGTGGATCGCACAAGTCAGAATAGACCTACATGACGCAGGAATAGACTCAACAGATGTTGAAGACAGGCGCGCATACAGGAGAAAGATGCTCGGTTGGAAGGTCCCAGAGAATGAAATCCCTAAGAGAGCAGGGGTAAAATGGACGGAGGAGCGGAGGAGGATCCATGGGGACAGGATAAGGGAGGTGTGGAGGATTAGAAGGAACAAGACATGAGTCGGAGTGCTTTGCGTGATCCAACAGAGTCTATGCGCAAATAATAATAATAATAATATATATATGTGTATATATATATATATATATATATATATATATACACACACACACACACACACACACACACACACACTTTCTAAATATCAATAAAAATATAAGCGCTGTTGGAAAATGCACGTATCAAACAAAATGTGGGGAAATATATAAACTTCCTCCCCAAAAGAGTGTAACTGAATAACTATATCGCGTTAGCTACGTCCGCAACCTTCCACAAAGAGGTAAAACCAGAGATGTGATGATGTCAGTCTCCCGACTGCACTCGTCAACACAATATTTACGAGATATCATAAGATCACGTCTGCAGCTGCCTATCACGAAGTCACAGATAGGTCGGCAGAAACTGAGGTAGGGTCCACTGTAGAGGTGGGCGTTTCTGCTATTTTTACAAGACGTCAACAAACTGTTTGTTGAGGGAAAAAAGCTGCTTTTTAAAACAGTTGGAAAAAAACAGGTTTAGAAAACTGAAACTCAAAGTTGTATTAGCAGCTAAAACATAAAGCACATACGTTCAGTTTTCTAAGACTACCTTTTCATTCCTACTGCCACCATGTCCTTAAATTGTTTTTGGGTATAAAGCATTTAGAAAGGATAAAAATAATCCTTACAAGTGCAGTAATAATTAAATTACATTCTCAAAACGTAATAATTACGCATGCCATTTTATATTTACAAAATGCAATGAATTTCTAATAGAATCATTCTTTTTTTTTTACTTAAAAAATAAATAGTCTTTTGCATATTTACCAAAATGCAAACGATTTAGAATATTTTTAGTTGATTAAAAAATATTGATGATTGATAATAAAATTTAAAAAATATGTTTAAATTAGGCTCTGTATCTACAAAATGTGAGAGGTTGTTACTACAACTCGCAACAAAATAGAGATAAACGTTGACATTGACCAAACAGTTCTTACTTCACTAAAAGCAACAAGCAACTTTGGAATAAAGGGAAAAAGCATAAAAGCAGGTAGAAGAAAAGCAGTTAGCAGGCAAACAGCAGAAAAACAGTTTTAGCGCTTGCGGCAACGTTAAGTGTGGCAGTGTGGAAAGCCGTTCCTTGTTTAACATTTCATAAACCAGTCCAAATCCAACTGCTTGTTTTCGTTTGAAAAAGCAGTTTGTTTGTCGTTTATAGAAAAGCAATTTTTTAACAGTTTGGTGTTTTCTGCCCCACCACTACATCGGACATTACATCTCTACATCACAACTTGTCTAGAGTTGTGTGTTTTTTAATAATTAAACTCGAGGGTAGTTAAAGTTATATGTTTTTATCACAGCTAAGAGGGAGTAAAGTTTTTTATCTCACTTTATTTTTTATCACAGCTAAGAGGGAGTAAAGTTTTTTATCTCACTTTATTTTTTATCACAGCTAAGAGGGAGTAAAGTTTTTTATCTCACTTTATTTTTTATCACAGCTAAGAGGGAGTAAAGTTTTTTATCTCACTTTATTTTTATCACAGCTAAGAGGGAGTAAAGTTTTTATCTCACTTTATTTTTATCACAGCTAAGAGGGAGTAAAGTTTTTATCTCACTTTATTTTTATCACAGCTAAGAGGGAGTAAAGTTTTTTATCTCACTTTATTTTTTATCACAGCTAAGAGGGAGTAAAGTTTTTTATCTCACTTTATTTTTTATCACAGCTAAGAGGGAGTAAAGTTTTTTATCTCACTTTATTTTATTTATTTTTTAATATATTTTTTTTGTTTTTAGTGTACACAATGTTTTGTACAGATATTCTAAATATACATCCACTGTGTGAAAAAAACACTTGCACGAGGAAAATTAAAGATAATAAGATAGAGTTTTAAATAATTGATTTATAATGATTTTGTTGTCCTTGTCCAACAGTTTTTAGCTTCAGGCGCGATAAGGCACACTGTTACGCGAAATGATTTTGAAAAATATTTGTTGAAACTCCAGGGAGCAGCACTTGCCGTATGATTTTACAAGTAATTTGGATGTACAACGTTTTTTGAAGTGACTACTTTTTGCATGGAGAAAAATTCACTGCCGTTACGGAACGCTCTAACTCAACCATACGCGCATTCTAGTGATTCTTTTTTGTTAAGTGATTAATAAAATGTATTTTTGAAAAGAAAACTTGTATGGTTACGAATGACAAAACATGGGTATAAACATCTGCTTCCGCGTCACGCTTGAATCAGTAATGCATACCTCACAACATACATTGCTCTTGTATATATCCAGACTGGAAGTGACTACTTCTAAACAGCTGATTTCGCACAATAGCTTCAGTATCATTTCATTCAGTTTTTTCTTCATCCGGATCACCCACTTTGGGGTACGCCAAATCAATTACTTTGATGTGCGTTAGCTGCCTTCCGCTGTATCCAATACTGCTTCATTCTATCCCAGGCTGCCTGTCTTCTTTCATCCGAGACTGCCCCGCCCCTTTTAGATGTTGGTTTTTCTTGGAATCTTAGGTTTTCATTATGTAAAAGTTATCGCAGTTTAAGTACATCGTCGATCATCTCATCTGATATCCCCAGCTCAGTTAAGTCCTCCTGGACCAATTACACTTCGTTTTCCGATCTCTGAAGAAAGCAAAGTCCGCCTAGTAAGTCTACTGCTATTCATCCTACTAATATGGCCTTCTATTTACACGAATAACAAATTTTCATTCAGTTTATTGTTCTTGTTAATTTTAAAAACGTGTATATTCTAAATTTGTGTAATTAAATTGTTCAATGTATTTTTGAATGACAGATCATAAATATTATATTTATTATTATACGTATACAGTATAACTGCCATGTATAACTGTAAAAACTAGGGTTATAAACTGATTAATTATTTAAGTCCCTTATATAGCCTAAGGTACTCAAATTCATAGTCTGACCGTTTTAGTTAATTTTCAAGTTGTGTACCTACACACGCGCGAAATTTAATACGAAAATAATTTTCAAAAGTTGCCTTTTCCTGCATACATCTAAATTTTTATAAAAATAATTAAATCATAATAGTGTCTCGCATTGCCTAAGTTTTTTTGCATCAAAGTGCTTTATAACACGTCATAAGGCAAGGCAATTACTCTTATATCAATTTATTAATTATAAAATAACAACTCCATAGCATGGAAACCCAAAGTCAGATACTTAGGTGTCACGCTTGACAAACGACTGACTTTTGCCCCACATGTTAAGCAAACTATAGGCAGAGCTTTTGCGGCTCGCAGTAAGCTTTTTCCTGTTCTTGCGAACAAAAGCCCAATACCACTAAGAATCAGGCTGACTATGTATAAAATGTACATCAGACCCATTCTTACTTATGCAGCTCCGGCTTGGTACTCCCTCATCTCTAACTCTCGAAGGAAACGGCTGGAATCCTTCCAAAACCGCTCCCTACGTTTACTGACTGAATCTCCGTGGTTCGTCAGAAACGAGATCATACGCCACGGCCTTAAAGTCCTCACACTCGAGGAATATACCCTCACACTCACCAAAAATCTAGTTTCGCGAGCAGAAAGCTCCACGCACGCGCATCTGTCCGCCATTGTGACGGATCCCGCTCCCCCACTACGATACAGAAAAAGGCCTCTGTATCTAGTCTACGAACCTCCATAAAGCGACTCATGTGACACTCAAATAGTCACTTTCTTCAAATTATAAACTCTCAATAAAATCCAAGCCCAACCCGCATCTTCATTCCTCACCTAGACAAGACGCAATAAAGCCACTGTATAATCATACTTTGTAAATGTTTATAACAGCAAACAAAATCGCTATCTGGGGAGATTAATTCTCTCCTGCCACTGGCCAAGGACTCCCATACATTTCAGTCGGTACGTAAAGTACATTGTGACGTCACCAAGTCGCTTCGCTATTTGGGTTGTTTATAAAACAGCTGGTCGTCTCCCCGCCTTCCTTCATGACTTTCACTATTAGAAGTGCCAAGTGCCTGGTGACATCACTCAACCAACGTGCTAGGCCTACACACTGTAACCAGAAACTCGCTTTCTTCCGATCCGTTCCAGACGAAAGTGCCGTTTTACTTTTGAAGACTAGCTTCTAGAGGCGGGCGTTTCTGCTGTTTTTACAAAACGTCAACAAACTGTTGAGGAAAAAAGCTGCTTTTTAAAACAGTTGGAAAAAAACAGGTTTAGAAAACTGAAACTCAAAGTTGTATTAGCAGCTAAAACATAAAGCACATACGTTCAGTTTTCTAAGACTACTTTTTCATTCCCATTACCACCATGTCCTTAACTGTTTTTGGATATAAAGCATTTAGAAAGGATAAAAATAATCCTTAAAAGTGTAGTAATAATTAAATTACAATCTCAAAACGTAATAATTATGTAAGCCATTTTATGTACAAAATGCGATGAATTTCTAATAGAAGCATTCTTTTTTTACTTAAAAATTAAATAGTCCTCTGCATATTTACCAAAATGCAAACGATTTAGAATATTTTTAGTTGATTAAAAAATATTGACGTTCGATAATAAATATAAAAAATATGTTTAAATAAAATTAGGCTCTGTATCTACAAAATGTGAGAGGTTGTTACTACAACTCGCAACAAAATACAGATAAACGTTGGCATTGACCAAACAGTTCTTACTTCACTACAAGCAACAAGAAACTTTGGAATAAAGAGAAAAATGCATAAAAGCAGGTAGAAGAAAAGCAGTTAGCAGGCAAACAGCAGGAAAACAGTTTCTTTTGAAAAGTTCTGAAGCTAGTAGCTTCTAAGCGATACATATTGGCAATTAGGAAAAATACACGGTTAATGTTACTTTTATTTACGAAACTAGACGGAGTGTTGAAACTTAAAAAAGCCGCCTCGGTGGCCTAGTGGATAGCATAGTAGCGGGTTCGATTCTCGGCGAGGGCTTGGCATTTTCATACGCTATAAATCATCCCATCGTCTGCATTAGCCCAAGGGTGCACAATAGTCGGACGTTAAACACAGAAAAAAAAATAATTAAATAAAAATAAGGTCAAAAATAGTAATAAATGCTAGCAACTGTACCGCTGACGTCATGGAAGCGAATTTCCAAAACATTCCCAAAACACGAACAACATTTCTTAAAATAATCAAACGAAATTTGATTTTGGTACATCAGCTATAAAAACTTGTATAAATTATCACTTAAAAAAAAACCAGTGCTATTCAAAGTACAGCGCACTTAGGTATAAACTCAACCGGCGGTCAGGGTTCATTTCCGTATTTTACAATGAAATGTTCACTTCAAACGTTAAATAAAGCATATTTTCACGCTGATTATTTTCATATTTCTACTGAATTTATTACAATAGTAAAATCAAATTACAAAAAAATATGATTTTCGTAAACCCAGATTTCTGTTTAACCGTTATTCAATGTTGTTAAATTCATGGAAATTCGCGTTCTTTACCGTCAGGGAAACTATTATTGTATCAGCTGTTTATTTTGAGACGTTAAAATAAACAGTCATAAATATCATTTGATGTTGTCTTTTTCATGAAAACAGTGGTGAAATCAAAAAGGATAGTATTGTTTAGGAGAATACTAGTTGTAGTAGGAGAAATAAAGTTGAATTAGCCTTCCAACTTACCAAGGACACATACAACAAGAAGTCCCTCTCCTGGAATACAAAGATAAGGCATTATCATACGGTAATTAAACCAGAAGCCTTATATGCAGCTGAAACATTATCTCTCACAACCCAGGGCCCACTTGAAAGGCTGGAGATCAAAGAAAGAAAGATATTTAGAAAAATCTTAGGCCCCAAATTCCGTAAAAACCAATTACTCCACATCAGTAATGAAACACTTTACCGAAAAACTGAAACACTTTCAGACACAATAGGAAAAAGAATTGATTTTTATGGGCACATCCTCCGAATGGACAAAAATAGACTAACCAAAAAAATATTTGACTACTTTCGCAGTAGAAGAACCAAACCACTTTGGTTTAGAGAAACGGAGAAAGACAACAGAACTGCAGATCACTGACACTATGCTCATGGACAGAATGTCCAAAACAATAACCAAGGACAAGAAGCAACGGTTCCAAGGTAAAGTCAAATACAAGCGAACGATCCAAATCTCTGACGAAGAAAGAAAAGCAAGATCACAACGAATGAAGCAATACTGGGCTACGAGGAAGGCACAGAACATTAAAAAGTGATTGATTTGGTGTACCCAAAGTTGGGTGAAATAAATAAAGAAGATGATTTGATGTCTTTTTCGTGAAAATAGTGGTGAAATCAAAGAAGGATAGTATTGTTTTCAAAAAATCAGTAGGTTTAGGAATCGAACGCGATCATCGATGCTAAAGCTGCGATCATCGCTTTTTCAGAAAGCAGCGATGCAACAAAACTCAAAAAATTATCGTATAACTTTCAAGAAATCACGTATAGGAACGTAGACTCCTAATTCGTAAGCCACAGAACACTTTAGTGTAGCACGTACCGCTACCGTAACCTTGAGAGTGAACGTAATCCAATTATTGTACAGCGGTTACCCTCATCCAGACTTGAAAGTGAGGTTAGGTATTGCAGGTAGAGTTCAAGGTCAACCTGATCCTGCCGCCAAGGTCATTCTAACAGGAAGCATAATGTTACTCGGCGCGTCTTCAGTCCAGCAGACATGCCACAATCAAGGGAAGTTATTACCGTCTCTTTCTTCTGTACAGTTTACGTGTATAAGTAAGTATTAACAGTGATATAATCACTGTTATTTTTTCGCTATTAAGGTATATCAGATTACATCACGTACCGTTACAATATTCAGATTGAAAGCAACGAATCAAATACAAGTAATTCATATTGCTGTTACGTGCAACAATTATGTTTTTACGTTTTCATTACAAGAAATGTACAGGAAGTGGCGATAAACGTGAAAAATCGATTTTAATGGATATCTCAGTGTTCAGTTCCCCCGAGTCCAAACAAGTAGTCACAATACTTGTCTTCCCGTCTGTGGAAACGAAACGAATTGATGAATTGTTAACAAACCGCCCCTCCAGACAATTTTTGCTAACAAGATTTTTTAAAGTTTTCTAAAAATCCACTGCCGTTTTGAATCAAATTTTAATTATTCAAATAAAACGAAAACCTCACTACAGTACAAAAACATCAGGATCAAGGACATATTAAAAGGGGTGGTGAATGGGCGACCGCCTCTCCCGACACAAGAAATAAAATAAAGAATGTAAAAGATCCAATTTAACTGCCTTAAAGTGGAAGTTTCGCCTCGGTGGCCTAGTTGATTGCGTACTGGGCTTTCACCCCGAACACCCGGGTTCGATTCCCGGCTAGAGCATTTTCATACGCTATAAATCATCCCGTCGTCTGCATTACCCAAAGTGTGCACAATAGTCGGACGTTAAACACAAAAAATAAATAAATAAAGTGGAAGTATCGCAGCTTCGAGGCAAAGAGTCGAAGAGACATCTGAGGGTTCCGAAACCCGTCACATTATCCCGATCTCAACTTTGTACGTACGTGAAGTTTTGCCCGTACGTACGTTTGCGCACTTTGAAATGCTCGTACTGAGGGTGAGAACGGGGTTAAACAATTAGATATTTTATACTGGTTCTCTTTTCACTTCCTACGTTAACCGCAACAGAAAAAAATCTTTCTTGACTCTAAAACTGATCAAAACATAGTTGACAAACTGTTGTGACGCTTAACTGCATTTGTTTAGGATAATGAGGACAAGGGTGCGTTAACGTTAAGGGTAAAGCAACTGGGGTAACTTCAGCTATATACAAAAAGTTATAGATAAGTATACTGAGAAGAGGGGAAGTTGTGTGAATGGAACCAGTTTTGCAAAAGTTTTACAAATTAGAAATCTAAGAAAATTACGTGATTTTTTTGCCTAAAGTGGAGAACATTTTTACACTTACTTGAAATGCGTTTTAAGTCTCCAAACAAATCAATAGCGATAGTTTTTGAAGGTATTATTTCAAAAATTGTCCCCCCTAGGCGACTCTCTTTTAAATTGAACCATCCAACCAACCGTCCCCAACCCACAAAATTGCATTAATCCGTCAGTGATCCGGATCCGGATCCGGAACTGCTGACAACAAACACGTTCACAGATTATGCTAGTTTTTTTTTATTTTAAGGCGAAAAGCACATTGAGGCTATTATCGCCTCCCTAAATGTAAGTGTGAATGTAAAGTATTACAGTCGTAAGTGTGTGTTAGACTCGGGTACCGTGGGAAAATCTAAATCCTCTCAATAGATGCAGCAGTCTGCACCCCCCTGGGGGGTTTATGCTCGGGTATAGTTTCATTTTTTTTGTGTTTAACGTCCGACTATTGTGCACACTTGGGCTAATGCAGACGATGGGATGATTTATAGCGTATGAAAATACCAAGCCCTGGCCGGGAATCGAACCCGGGTCCTCGAGGTGAAAGCCCAGTACAGCTACTGACGGTGATCATGGGGTTTATTTTCGTTTTTTCCGATTAACTCTGGACCCGTAAACGTTTATTTAATTCAAAATTACTACACTGACTATTTTTTCAATAACGTTTTCAAATCACGTTTTTCGGTGGTGACTGGGAGATAGTGTGAACTAGTGGTGGGGCAGAAAACACCAAACTGTTAAAAAAAACTGCTTTTCAATAAACGACAAACAAACTGCTTTTTCAAACGGAAACAAGCAGTTTGATTTGGACTGGTTTATGATTAGTTAAACAAGGAACGGACTGTTCTATTCGAACGTTGCCGCAAGCGCTAAAACAGTTTTCCTGCTGTTTGCCTGCTAACTGCTTTTCTTCTACCTGCTTTTATGCTTTTTCTCTATTCCAAAGTTGCTTGTTGCTTGTAGTGAAGTAAGAACTGTTTGGTCAATGTCAACGTTTATCTCTATTTTGTTGCGAGTTGTAGTAACAACTTCTCACATTTTGTAGATACAGAGCCTAATTTTATTTAAACATATTTTTTATATTTACTATCAATCATCAATAGTTTTTAATCAACTAAAAATATTCTAAATCGTTTGCATTTCGGTAAATATGCAAAGGACTATTTAATTTTTAAGTGAAAAAAGAATGCTTCTATTAGAAATTCATTGCATTTTGTAAATATAAAATGGCTTATATAATTATTCCGTTTTGAGAATGTAATTTAACTATTACTACACTTATAAGTATTATTTTTATCCTTTCTAAATACTTTATACCCCAAAACAAATTAAGGACATGTTGGTAATGGAAATGAAAAAGTAGTCTTAGAAAACTGAACGCTTTATGTTTTAGCTGCTAATACAACTTTGAGTTTCAGTTTTCTAAACCTGTTTTTTTCCAACTGTTTTAAAAAGCAGCTTTTTTCCTCAACAAACAGTTTGTTGACGTTTTGTAAAAATAGCAGAAACGCCCACCTCTAGTGTGAACAAGTCTTTGCGTTTAAAACACAATCCAATTGTTTCCACAATCCGTACTCGAACCGGAAACAAATTAGTGCGAATAACGGATTATTTTGTCGCCGTATGTTTACAGACTTTGTTTGTGTGTTGTACGGCCTCCTAACAGAAATGACCTTGAAGACATTTGCATGTTTCTGTGGCACTGTCGTAACTGCAAACCGTTCCACCGCGTGCCACGCTTACGTGATATGAAGCGTTTTTATTACTTTTTCTTGGATCTAATTATGTCGACCTTGAAGCTAATTAGCAAGTAGCACGATATAAAAATGTAAATTTCAGTACAAAGGTAAAGTTAGGGACTACGACTCCAGGTGCCATAAAGTACGTAGACACTACAACTTATTTTAATTTATTAAATCGTAAAGTATAATTTTCACGGTATAAAAACCAAATTTCGAACTGACCTTGAACGCAACAGTTAAAGAAACGCGATACGTTGTTGGTCCTGGAACAGGATGCAGCAGCCTAAGTCAGTAAGCCTACTCACCATCTGAAACACAAGGCAGAACAATCAGTATTCATTGAGACAATTAGACGTGAGTAGGTTGCTACTGATACAGCTGGTACAGTCCAGTGGTTCATTCAACCCTAAACACTTGAACAGATCTGGTTACTGCTGTACTAGCGCCGTCAGGCTATCGTGTGGGACCAAATACTTTACACATTTTCTCGCATTCGGTTGATTCCAGAAAAATCCGGTTCGGACCGGTTCTGAAGGTATTGATTCAAAATCGGATAATCGGCATTATTCCATTGAATCCATTACATTTTACCCAAAATTTTGGTCCGTATATGTTGTGAAACGTAACTCAAATTAATGTGGAAGTTAAAAAAATATAATGGTAAAATAAATCATCATTTGACGATTTTTATAGAAAATTAGGTCGATCCTTATATTTTTTCGAAGGCTTCCGAACAGAATTTTTTTAAACAACGAGTCTGCGTTTTGTTAGACACTTACGGACAAAATTTGAACAATCAGTGGCCCGAAATCTGAATCGGTGGCCTAAGTGATAGCGTACTGGGCTTTCACCGGGTTCGATTCCCGGCCAGGACTTGGCATTTTCATACGCTATAAATCATCCCATCGTCTGCATTAGCCCAAGTGTGCACAATAGTCGGACGTTAAAAAAAAATTAACAAATTTTGTTAAATCGGACGTTAAAAAATTAAAATTTACGTACACTAATGCCGCCTACATTTCAATACCCGGTTCGATTCCCGCTGCATTTTCATAAGCTATGAATCATCCCATCGTCTGCAATACCCAAGGCACAATGGTCGGACGTTAAAAAAATTAAAATTTACGTACACTAATGCTGCCCTACTTTCACATTTTCATTTTCATACGCTTTTCATACGCCATGAATCATCCCATCGTCTGCATTAGCCCAAGTGTGCACAATAGTCGGACGTTAAAAAAAAATTAAAATTTACGTACACTAATGCTGCCCTACATTTCAATACCCGGGTTCGATTCCCGGCCAGGGCTTGGCATTTTCATAAGCTATGAATCATCCCATCGTCTGCATTAGCCCAAGTGTGCACAATAGTCGGACGTTAAAAAAATTAAAATTTACGTACTAATGCTGCCCTACATTTCAATACCCGGTTCGATTCCCGGCCAGGGCTTGGCATTTTCATACGCTATGAATCATCCCATCGTCTGCATTAGCCCAAGTGTGCACAATAGTCGGACGTTAAAAAAATTAAAATTTACGTACACTAATGCTGCCCTACATTTCAATACCTGGTTCGATTCCCGGCCAGGGCTTGGCATTTTCATACGCTATGAATCATCCCATCGTCTGCATTAGCCCAAGTGTGCACAATAGTCGGACGTTAAAAAAAAATTAAAATTTACGTACACTAATTCTGCCCTACATTTCAATACCCGGGTTCGATTCCCGGCCAGGGCTTGGCATTTACATACGCTATGAATCATCCCATCGTCTGCATTAGCCCAAGTGTGCACAATAGTTGGACGTTAAAAAAAAAAAATTAAAATTTACGTACACTAATGCTGCCCTACATTTCAATACCCGGGTTCGATTCCAGCCAGGGCTTAGCATTTTCATAAGCTATGAATCATCCCATCGTCTGCATTAGCCCAAGTGTGCACAATAGTCGGACGTTAAAAAAATTAAAATTTACGTACACTAATGCTGCCCTACATTTCAATACCCGGGTTCGATTCCCGGCCAGGGCTTGGCATTTTCATACGCTATGAATCATCCCATCGTCTGCATTAGCCCAAGTGTGCACAATAGTCGGACGTTAAAAAAATTAAAATTTACGTACACTAATGCTGCCCTACATTTCAATACCCGGGTTCGATTCCCGGCCAGGGCTTGGCATTTTCATACGCTATAAATCATCCCATCGTCTGCATTAGCCCAAGTGTGCACAATAGTCGGACGTTAAAAAAAAATTAAAATTTACGTACACTAATGCTGCCCTACATTTCAATACCCGGGTTCGATTCCGGCCAGGGCTTGCATTTTCATACGCTATGAATCATCCCATCGTCTGCATTAGCCCAAGTGTGCACAATAGTTGGACGTTAAAAAAAAAAAATTAAAATTTACGTACACTAATGCTGCCCTACATTTCAATACCCGGGTTCGATTCCCGGCCAGGGCTTGGCATTTTCATACGCTATGAATCATCCCATCGTCTGCATTAGCCCAAGTGTGCACAATAGTCGGACGTTAAAAAAAAATTAACAAATTTTGTTAAAAATATTTAACTGATGTTCTAGAGCAGTGGTTTCCAAACCACGAGTCGCGACCCACTAGTGGAGCAATTCGGCTCGGACATGAGGTCCAGGAGGGCGGACAGTTTTGTGTGTTCTCTTCACTGCAAACAAAATGAAAATTGAACGTATCTCAAAAAACACGTTCTATAATTCCACAAAAACTGCTTCACTGTCAATTGTAAAGTAAATAAAAGTGATATATCTGAAATATAAGTCAACAAGGTGGCAGTGCTATACAGCCGGTTTACTTCTGTGATAGCAAAGTGACCACACCGTTTCGCGCGTTTATCTCCTTTTGTCTGGGAGTCGTGGGAACTTGGTGTACCAGGGGTTGAAGTGGAGGGGAAGTTGACTCGTTACTGGGCTCGTTCTACTACTGGAAATACGACATCTTGCTAGGACGAATGAGTTTGAAAAATAAAATATAATAAACTTTATATTTCGTGTGCAATAATTACACTTCAACAAAAGAAGAAAATAAAAAGCTGTATAAGAAGTTAAAAAATCATTCTTGAGAAATGCCAAAAATCATCGAATCGTTTAGTTCAAACGTTTTAATTCAGGAAACTGATTTTTTTGAACGTCCGACTATTGTGCACACTTGAGCTAATGCAGACGATGGGGATGATTTATAGCGTATGAAAATGCCAAACCCTGGCCGGGAATCGAACCCGGGTCCTCGGGGTGAAAGCCTAGTACGCTATCAACTAGGCCACCGAGGCGGTTCAGGAACCTGAAAACTATACTGTATATGCACATTTATTCTAGAAATACAGTGGGTTTTAGCGATCATATTTTCTATGCATTCATAAAAATAGTGAGGTGAACCCACAGACGTTTTGTCGTGTAAGTTTACACTTTTACACCGTTTCCTTTTTTCTTCTGACGAAATGTAATTATTAGACACAAACAAAATATATAATTTTTATTTCATTAATTAATTTTTTTGTAGTCCTGTTTTTTCAAATATAAAATTACACATATATGTTGTGGTGGGTCGCGAAACAGAATTTGAGATTGAAGGTGGATTCCGTGACAAAAAAATTGGAGATCCGCGGTTCTATAGGTCATTCCATTGTTTTCGGTGGAAATGTTTAACACATTCTTACTATGATGGCAGCTGCAATACGATTTTCGAATGGAAATCCGCTAATAATAAAGCTTTTGACAGGTGGAAATACCTTCTAAGACACCCACCAAAGTAAACTTGGCAAGGTAATTATGAATGTTTTTGCCAAAACATAACACCACTGGTAACTATTTTAAACAAGATTCTCGTATTAGTGTAATAACCCGTATTAGTGTAACTCGTATTAGTGAGAGGATCATGCACTTTTTTATAATAAAAAATACGATGCTACGTGCAGATTAGATTAAATTCGAACAGACACATGGACAATTAAATTGAAATATGATTAAAAGAGTACGGGCAAAAAGAATGGGTGACTGTAAATTGTCAAAAATATACAGAAAAATAAGACAATATAAGCCGTAAGAAAAGAGATTTTGGTCGATCAAGAACGAGATGGAAGAAACTTACGTGAAATCGATACACAACTTTCGTCGATCAAGAACGAGATGGAAGAAACTTAAGTGAAATCGATACACAACTTTGGTCGATCAAGAACGAGATGGAAGAAATTTACGTGAAATCGATACACAACTTTGGTCGATCAAGAACGAGATGGAAGAAACTTACGTGAAATCGATATACAACTTTGGTCGATCAAGAACGAGATGGAAGAAACTTATGTGAAATCGATACACAACTTTGGTCGATCAAGAACGAGATGGAAGAAACTTACGTGAAATCGATACACAACTTTGGTCGATCAAGAACGAGATGGAGGAAACTTACGTGAAATCGATATACAACTTTGGTCGATCAAGAACGAGATGGAGGAAACTTACGTGAAATCGATACACAACTTTGGTCGATCAAGAACGAGATGGAAGAAACTTACGTGAAATCGATATACAACTTTGGTCGATCAAGAACGAGATGGAAGAAACTTACGTGAAATCGATATACAACTTTGGTCGATAAAGAACGAGATGGAAGAAACTTAAGTGAAATCGATACACAACTTTGGTCGATCAAGAACGAGATGGAAGAAACTTACGTGAAATCGATACACAACTTTGGTCGATCAAGAACGAGATGGAAGAAACTTATGTGAAATCGATATACAACTTTGGTCGATCAAGAACGAGATGGAAGAAACTTACGTGAAATCGATATACAACTTTGGTCGATCAAGAACGAGATGGAAGAAACTTACGTGAAATCGATACACAACTTTGGTCGATCAAGAACGAGATGGAAGAAACTTACGTGAAATCGATACACAACTTTAGTCGATCAAGAACGAGATGGAAGAAACTTACGTGAAATCGATACACAACTTTAGTCGATCAAGAACGAGATGGAAGAAACTTACGTGAAATCGATATACAACTTTGGTCGATCAAGAACGAGATGGAAGAAACTTACGTGAAATCGATATACAACTTTGGTCGATCAAGAACGAGATGGAAGAAACTTACGTGAAATCGATATACAACTTTGGTCGATCAAGAACGAGATGGAAGAAACTTACGTGAAATCGATATACAACTTTGGTCGATCAAGAACGAGATGGAGGAAACTTACGTGAAATCGATATACAACTTTGGTCGATCAAGAACGAGATGGAGGAAACTTACGTGAAATCGATATACAACTTTGGTCGATCAAGAACGAGATGGAGGAAACTTACGTGAAATCGATATACAACTTTGGTCGATCAAGAACGAGATGGAGGAAACTTACGTGAAATCGATATACAACTTTGGTCGATCAAGAACGAGATGGAGGAAACTTACGTGAAATCGATATACAACTTTGGTCGATCAAGAACGAGATGGAGAAACTTACGTGAAATCGATATACAACTTTGGTCGATCAAGAACGAGATGGAGGAAACTTACGTGAAATCGATATACAACTTTGGTCGATCAAGAACGAGATGGAGAAACTTACGTGAAATCGATATACAACTTTGGTCGATCAAGAACGAGATGGAGGAAACTTACGTGAAATCGATATACAACTTTGGTCGATCAAGAACGAGATGGAGGAAACTTACGTGAAATCGATATACAACTTTGGTCGATCAAGAACGAGATGGAGGAAACTTACGTGAAATCGATATACAACTTTGGTCGATCAAGAACGAGATGGAGGAAACTTACGTTGAAATCGATATACAACTTTGGTCGATCAAGAACGAGATGGAGGAAACTTACGTGAAATCGATATACAACTTTGGTCGATCAAGAACGAGATGGAGGAAACTTACGTGAAATCGATATACAACTTTGGTCGATCAAGAACGAGATGGAGGAAACTTACGTGAAATCGATATACAACTTTGGTCGATCAAGAACGAGATGGAGGAAACTTACGTGAAATCGATATATTTTTAAACTTCTCAAATATTTTGATTTCCCTCTCAATAATAACTTCTTTATGTCCCGACAGATTTCCCATATTCTTCGGATATGTGTTCTTGTACTGAAATATGAAGATCTTGTGTGTTTACCAGTCGTATTTTTATTCATAACAAGTTTTCAAACGTTTCTTTTGCCAAAATTCTTTTCATATTCTTCTTCTTTTCTGCTAGGATTATTGTCACTATGTTGAGTATAATGATCTGCCATCCCTAGCTTCGTCAATTCTACTTTTGTTGACGCGTTTCGGAGAACCTCCATCTTCAAAAACTATATCTATACTGGTCACCAATATTATGGCCCGTTCTATTTATAATTTTCTATCTCCACCTCGTACCCCTCCTCTATTCAACACGTGTACATTAAACCTGACGTGGTCTATCATACATAGATAGATATAGTTTTTGAAGATGGAGGTTCTCCGAAACGCGTCAACAAAAGTAGAATTGACGAAGCTAGGGAAGGCAGATCATTATACTCAACATAGTTCCTTTGGCCCCTTGGTAATATCGTCTTGTAATGATGGCCTGCTTACACAAATGGGATATGTTCTCCTAGCAAGCGAAGATCGTGTGTTGACAGGATTTATTCTTTTTATTTATTCATAAAAACTCTTTCATCAAACGTTTCCATGTCTTCTCAAAGATTCCCTTGATGCAAAGTTGAGCGTCCACTAAGTCGGTAGATCGGAGCTATGCGGAAGACGTCCGTAAGCAAGGCGACTCAGCGAGGCACTGTTTTATATCTTAATCGTGGTTTTGAGCAGTTCTGAACTATAGGTGAAACAGAGATAATCTTTATACAATTTATTGTGATGTTCTATCTGGCTAAAGTAGTAGACGAAAAAAATCATATATAATACAGTAGTCATATATAATTCTAGTCATATATAATATTCTAGAGGAAGGGATTTGTTCAACTCCAGGCACTGCGATCAACTGACCTATTGTGCAACTTACCTCTTAAAATACCTAGTTCAGCAGATTGGAGCCCCTAATAAGTTCCAACAACCCACTGACTAGCACATTCTGCCGAAGATCCCTAGGATCTTGGAAACCAAAAACCCCTAGCCTTCTACTAGCAAGAGCCTCACAATCATAAATTATGTGACCTGCAGTTTCCTCCTCCTTCCTGCACAATCTACACACGGTTTCTCCGTGGTACACACCTATCCTGTTCATGTGCACCCTCAAACCACAGTGCCCTATTATGAGCCCCATGATCCTCCTGAGTTGTGCTCTGCCCAGGACATCTGCTGCCCCTTTGATTCCTCCAGAAGGAACTTTGCTTAAGAGGCGTTTACTATGGGAATGCCCATAAAGGTTGTCCCATCTTACCTGGTGTTGACATGTTATCCACGAGTCATATATAATACTCGTAGTATGTTCACGAGATTAATAAAAAAGACATACTTCTGGAAAACACCATATTTCCTATATCTTTTGAAGAATCAAATACTAAAATATTTTAATATGTCACAATGCCTGGACCGAACGTTTCCGATAACAACCGAAAGTGCACGAAACAGAAAAATACCACTCTGACGTCCTCTGGGTCTGTAGGCTGAACTAGAGATATAAGAAGACTTGTTCGAAGCTTGCTTCGCTTCGCCAAAGGTGATTCTCCATTCAATCGCCTGTTTCGAGTTCACACTTATGAATAATAATTATAAGTGTGTCTAAATATAGTTATAACTATGTAAGTTCAAAGTAATTAATTTTATCCATGTATAGCCTGCTTGGGATTTTGCAATAGGTCCAATAATTATTAAAATTAAGTATAAGTAAGTATAATTGCGCAAGTAAGTGTATCATCATATCTCCAAAAAGAACTAATATACATGGGACAAAGAGAACTAATATACATGGGACAAAGAGAACTAATATACATGGGACAAAGAGAACTAATATACATGGGACAAAGAGAACTAATATACATGGGACAAAGAGAACTAATATACATGGGACAAAGAGAACTAATATACATGGGACAAAGAGAACTAATATACATGGGACAAAGAAAAGAGAACTAATATACATGGGACAAAGAGAACTAATATACATGGGACAAAGAGAACTAATATACATGGGACAAAGAGAACTAATAATATATGGGACAAAGAGAACTAATATACATGGGACAAAGAGAACTAATATACATGGGACAAAGAGAACTAATATACATGGGACAAAGAGAACTAATATACATGGGACAAAAAGAACTAATATACATGGGACAAAGAGAACTAATATACATGGGACAAAGAGAACTAATATACATGGGACAAAGAGAACTAATATACATGGGACAAAGAGAACTAATATACATGCGACAAAGAGAACTAATATACATGGGACAAAGAGAACTAATATACATGGGACAAAGAGAACTAATATACACGGGACAAAAAGAACTAATATACATGGGACAAAGAGAACTAATATACATGGGACAAAGAGAACTAATATACATGGGACAAAGAGAACTAATATACATGGGACAAAGAGAACTAATATACACGGGACAAAAAGAACTAATATACATGGGACTAGACATAGAACTGTATTGTCATGCGGGGTTTGAGGTACTACTTGCATTGCGAGAGGTGGGTCAGTAGCTGTTTTCACGTTGGAAATAACTGGCAAGCAAATTAAAGTCGTTACTACACGAAGTCAGTACCGCCTTAGCTGAGTTTGCTCTTTCAATTTTCAAAACCTCCCAATAATACATAAGTAAATTTTTCTATGTTAGTTTCATCAATTACTGTATTTCTTGCAAAGTTACATTACAAACAACACTGTTATGATTGTGTGTTACATTTTTTTTTGTTGGGTTTAACGTCCGACTATTGTGCACACTTGGGCTAGTGCAGACGATGGGATAATTTATAGCGTATGAAAATGCCAAGCCCTGGCCGGGAATCGAATCCGGGTCCTCGGGGTGAAAGCCCAGTAAGCTATAACTAGTCCACCGAGGCGGCTTTTGTGTGTTAGAAAACACATTCCACAGATCTCTGAGTTCTCTTTCTCTCTCTCTCCCTCGCCCTCTTTTCCTCTCTCCTCCCTCCCTCGCTCCTCTTTTCCTTCCTCTCCTCCCTCCCTCCCCTTATCTATCTTCCTCCCTCCCTCGCTCCTCTCTCCTCTCTCTTCCTCGCTCCTCTCTCCCTCTCTCTTCCTCGCTCCTCTCTCGCTCCTCTTTTCCTTCCTCTCCTCCTTTCCTCTTTTTCATAATCTCCCTCCCCTAATCTATCTTCCTCCCTCCCTCGCTCCTCTCTCCCTCTCTCTTCCTCGCTCCTCTCTCGCTCCTCTTTTCCTTCCTCTCCTCCTTTCCTCTTTTTCATAATCTCCCTCCCCTTATCTATCTTCCTCCCTCCCTCGCTCCTCTTTCCCTTTCTCTCTACAAACTTGGCAGTTTCTTCCTCACTCGCTTTTCCAGTTTTCTTAACTTTTCCCGCCACCATTACACAATCGCGACACGCAGTTGCCTCGCTGTTATGGAAGCAAATTTAAAGTTGAAATACGAAAATGAACCCTGACCGCTGTCAAATTAAATTTTTCAATTTCAACTGATTTGACAATTCAAAATGCTAATTTACGCAGATTTTAACGACGGTGAAATCAGATTTTCACAATTATTTTGAAGAAAAAAAAGTTTTGAATTTTTAAAGATTTAAAATGACCGCAATTTTAAAACGGTAGAAAGAATTTTGCTGGTTAAGGAATTACCAAAATTGATATTCTGTGCGAAGTGTAAAACTAATTAGACTAAAATTGCGTGCTAGTGATCTAGAGGTCAGGATCGGTGCTCATTTCGAAGACCCACACGTCTGACAGGATTACAGCAAACAGCAAGACACCAGCCCTAAAGTGTAAGGGGTGGAGGGAAACACCAACCGTACCTGTAAACAAAACATTTCTGTTATACTGACTGGCGACAAGATGTTTACACCTTGCCAGTCATTGGCAAGCTCAACTGGCATCGTGTAAATAGGGCTTCACTGTCATTAAGCGAAGTTTATTCTCTTTTGGGAGTCCGCACACTGACGATCAAGTCAATGGGAGGAAAGCCCACACCTCGAGCTCAGAACACTATTCTGCTCGGCGAATCCTGAAATCTGCGATAAATATTGGGTCCGCTAGTTGAGATTACTACATAGAGCAGAACTGCTTCCCACTTGTACTGTCTGTGTTAACAGTGTATTTTAGTGTTGGATACAGTAGAAATTGGAAATAGAAGACGCAGAAAGACTGATAAAGTAAGTGGGAGTGAGAACAGTGATTGTTATAACCACAGAAACCTATAATATTAATTGTGAAAGTTTTTGGAAGTTTGCACTTCTTTGTTGCACAGTCAAAATTTATTTTTGGTATTTTCAACTTAGACACAAGAAAGACCACACATTTCTTTTATTTAAAATTTGCTACACTGGCCTGAGTTGTTGTTATCTTCTTATAAAACCAAAATTGAAAATAACGAACAAATTTTGATAAATTAGACCGTTTTAAGTTTTTCTCATTGCTACCTATTCGGATTTGTTTGGGTACTGTGACCCATAACGTCCTTTTGGTACTAATAAACATTATCTCAGTCAAATTTTATTTTTAAAGAAATTGTTAGAGCCGATTTTGAGGAAATCCGATTCAAAGAAATTTTCATTAAAATAAAGGGAATCCAAAAGAAAAACTTTTTCAATAATTAATAAATGGTCCAGAGACATAGATAAACCATAGATAGTTGATAAAATATCAGAGAAGAGCTAATAAACCATATTGTACAAATATGGTTCCCTTAATACAATAAGCTCCAGCAATCCACTGTCTAGCCTATCCTGCTGGAGGTCTTCAGGGTCTTGCAAACTAAATACCTTTAGCCTCCTGCTGGCAAGAGCATTACAGTTTGCAGTTTCTCTAACCGTGGTACATTCCAATCCTGTTCATGTGCACCCTCAGACCACAGTGCCCAGTGCACAGTGCCCCACGGTGTTCCTCAATTGTGCTATGCCCAAGATATTTGCTGCCCTTCAAAGTCCTCCATGAAGAATGTTTCTTAAGAGACTCTAGGTATATTATTGACCTAGGCGCGCGCGTGTTTGTGTGTGTGTGTTCGTGTGCGTGCGTGCGTGCGTGTGTGTGTGTGTGTGTGTGTGTGTGTGTGTGTGTGTGTGTGTGTGTGTGTCTGTGTGCGTGCGCGCGCGCGCGTTCGTGTGTGTGTGTGTGTGTGTGTGTTTGATGTGTGTTTGTGTGTGTGTTTGTGTTTGATGTGTGTTTGTGTGTGTGTTTGTGTTTGCGTGTGTGTGTGTGTGTTTGGTGTGCGCGCGCGCGTGTGTTTGGTGTGTGCGCGCGTGTGTGTGTGTGTGTGTGTGCGTGTGTGTTTGCGTGTGTGTGTGTTTGGTGTGTGTGTGTGTTTGGTGTGCGCGCGCGCGTGTGTTTGGTGTGTGTGTGTTTGATGTGTGCGCGCGTGCGTGTGTGTGTGTTTGCGTGTGTGTTTGCGTGTGTGTGTTTGCGCGTGTGTGTGTGTTTGGTGTGTGCGCGCGCGCGTGTTTGTGTGTGCGTGTGTGTGTGTTTGCGTGTGTGTGTTTGCGCGTGTGTGTGTTTGGTGTGCGCGCGCGCGTGTTTGTGTGTGCGTGTGTGTGTTTGGTGTGTACGCGCGTGCGCGTGTGTGTGTGTGTGTGTGTTTGCGTGTGTGTGTTTGCGCGTGTGTGTGTGTTTGGTGTGCGCGCGCGCGTGTTTGTGTGTGCGTGTGTGTGTTTGGTGTGCGCGCGCGTGCGCGCGCGTGTGTGTGTGTTTATGTGTGTGTGTGTGTGTGTTTTTGTGTGTGTGCGTGTGTGCGCGCGCGCGCGTATTAGCACTATAACGTGGTTTGATTTGATTTATGAACCATGAAGGTTTTGTCTCATCTTACCCGATGTTTCTTGTTTATCCACCTATTCACAGCAGACCCAGACAACGACAGAGAAATCCCTGAAGCCTGCTCGGGTCCAGTAATCTCAGATGCAAATCCCAGTCCAGCCAGTCGGTCTGCCTTCTCATTACCCTTCCCCTTTACGCGCCGGAACTCAGTGAAGAGTAACCCGGTTACCAGGAACAGAGCTTTGAGATTGTCCCGACATTCCCCGACCAACTTGGAATGAATTTGGGACTCGCAAGATTGCTACCTGTGGATAAACCATATTTAAGTACCAAATTTAATCGTAGTCTGACATTTAATCATAATCTCCAGCAGTGTGCACACGCATCCAAGTAACACAACTTCTGGACTTAAATAATCAGGTAAAGAACGCATTAATAAAAATCTAAAAATGGTATTATTTTTACGATCACCATAATTTCCTTATAGTTTTTTTTTATAAGAGAAAAAAAAGTTGAAGTAACTCATCAATTGTTGACTGACTCGGTATGTTAACACTAGAACAGCGGCCGGTGCAGTAATAACTTGCATTTAGAAGGCCTTAACTCACACTCCAGATGTTTTTCCCAAGCGAACAAAATATAACAGGCAAGGAAACCATATATTGTTAACCTTTGTAATATGCCGCATTAAGTAAACGCTACTTGCTCCATTGGATGCCCAACTGTAATTAAAATAAGGCTTCTAGCTATGTCACGTAGCTGCCTTCCGTCACGATATCCTGTCACGCGACTCATGCAGCTTCCTTGTCCCGACCTCTGAGGTCCGAGGTCATTGCTGCACAACAATGACGGCGATGTTACTTGCAAATATTTTCAATAAGATACTAAAATCACCTTCTAGTAGAAAAGCAAGAAAGCAATATATCAGAATAAAGAGGATAATAAGGAAGAAATAAAGAGAATTTCAGGATAATAAGGTAGTATATATAAGAAATGAAGCTCTCTATAAGAAAATTGAAAAACTGTCAGATACTATGAGAAAAAGGAGAATAAATTTTTACGGCCATCTTCTTAGAATGAACTCCAATAGATTGACGAAACAGGTGTTTGATTTTTTCCATAATCGTAAAACAAAACCGAACTGGTTTAAAGAAATTGAAAAAGACCTAATGGAATTAAAAATTACAGAAAATTCACTGCTTGACCAAACTGCTAAGATAAGTACCAAGGACGAAAGAATAAGATTCCAAGATAAAACCAAAATAAAACCTAAACCTGTCATTTCGGAAGAAGAGAGGAAAAGAAGATCAGAAAGAATGAAGAGCTACTGGGAACAAAGAAAAGTACAGCGCGCAAGAAATGATTGATTCAGCGTACCCCAAAGAGGGTGAAACGAAAAGAAGATAAGAATAAAGAGGCCTACCTCAAATATATTGAAGTTGTGAAATCGTGTTTTTAAAACAAAAATCTGTACATTACCATGTATAGTGTTTTATGGCTGGTTGAGAAGTTCGATTTTGCGCGTCGCGTGATGCGAATGCACAAATTTATATTGGTAGTTGAAGTAAAAGATCAGTTGTTTTATATTAATTCGTAACGATCAGCTGATTTTACTGAAAAGCTGATAGGCTATATTAAGTTTTAGGAATCGCTTCTCGGCCTCTTGGCTAAGATCAAAGTGAAACCCGCAGGGGGTGCGGACTAGCTGCACCTATTAAGAGGATTTAGACGTCCCTCGCGGTACCCGAGTCTATCACACACACTTACAACACTACGCTTACTACTTTAACTTTTTACACTCACACTTACATTTAAGGAGACGATAATAGCCTCAATGTGCTTTTCGCCTTAAAATAAAAAAAAAAATAATAATAAGTTTTAGGTTACGCTGTTAAAAACAAGCTATGTTAATTTGTAGTGTTTTCGAACAAAACCAAGCGTAATTAAAATAAAAAACCAAGAGAAAAACATGAAACATGATTTTGATTTTTGGTTCAATAACAGAAATTTTTAAATATTCATAGTTGTCACCCACGATGATGCGTATTAATAACAGAGAATAGTAGGCATACGGCATAAATAAATGATGCCTACACAATTTGTTCACATTCAAATATTTCCTCGTGTTCAATCGTACCACGTGACCCTGAAGTGTAGCGTAGCCAATCTCACCGTAGATTGGTCAAGTCCTCGTCATTGTCCGATTGTAATTATCTAATCAAACAAACTTACAGTTTCAATTGCACTAAGTAATTAATCAATTAGCAATAGTGAATTGAATAAAAAGGTCATTGTCTGTCAATCAGGTCACCATCTAGTTGTTTACAATCGTCTAACAACACAAGTGTGTTCTGCCGGTGTTTTTAAGTTCAGTCTGTCCGTCGTGCCAGTATGTGCATTCAGCATAAACGTAATAGAATGATAACCCTTACGAGAGCTTTGTGAGTGCTCGCTGCTGGTGACATCTTGAGACAGATTGTAACTATAGTTGAATAGATAACAGTACTGTTTATTTTCCCAAACGTTTCCACACACTGACCTTGCAGCATGCAGCGTTCGTAGCGACAGATGGTCGAATTACTTGGACTTTAACTGAATATCGAGCACAGTCTTTTTATAACAATGGCTTTACTTCTTACCCGTTTATATTCAATGGTATGGGTAAACAACCATTTTATACAGTATCTTTGCGTCTACTTAGTTGCCCGACCTCAACATCCTGACATCCTCAAAGGAAGTACTGTACTCGGAAGACGACTTAAGAAGAAATTTCCCAGTAGACAACATTGCAAAATCAATTTTTTTGTTAAGTTTGACATACGAGGTGTGTTCCGAGAGTGATGAGAATTTTAATTTTTAGAACAAAATATTTATTTATTAATATTCCGCACTTTTACATTTTGTACTACTTTTGGGCGTGCAATAAAAAACCGCATATTCACCCATGCTCATTAAAGGGGTAACCATCAGCTCTCGAGTTGTTAATAAATAAATAAAACATACAATCTAAGCTGCATACAATAGAAATGTAATTATGGCCGATGACGTAATCTGTCATGTCACGCCACCTCGTGGAAACGCTTAATAATTTACGTCAGACGGCCGGCTTAGCAACGCTTCTTGCTTTGTAATTCTTCCCCAATAAAAATCGTAAAATACGAAGACGAACAATGCTTTAAAATCGCATATTTTTAGAGACTATACTACGGCGCGATCATTGTGTTTTATATAATTATCCTAATTATACAGATGAATGTAGTCTACGTTTTATTTAGTTTCTGGCGAATTTAGAGCTATCATTGTCCATGAAAACAAGATCGTTAAACTTTATACGCGGCACATTGTGTGTGTGTGTGTGTGTGTGTGTGTGTGTGTGTGTGTGTGTGTGTGTGTGTGTGTGTGTGTGTGTGTGTGTGTGTGTGTGTGTGTGTGTGTGTGTGTGTGTGTGTGTGTGTGTGTGTGTGCGCGTGTGTTTGTTGTGTGTGTGTGTGTGTTTGGTGTGTGTGTGTGTGTGTGTGTGTGTGTGTGTGTGTGGTGTGTGTGTTTGGTGTGCATGTGTGTGTTTGGTGTGTGCGTGCGTGCGTGTGTTTGTTGTGTGTGTGTGTGTGTGTGTTTGTGTGCATGTGTGTTTGGTGTGCATGTGTGTTTGGTGTGTGTGTGTGTGTGTGTGTGTGTGTGTGTGTGTGTGTGTGTGTGTGTGTGTGTGTGTGTGTGTGTGTGTGTGTGTGTGTGTGTGTGTGTGTGTGTGTGTGTTTGGTGTGTGTTTGTTTTGTGTGTTTGTGTGTGTGTGTTTTGGTGTGTGTGTGTTTGGTGTGTGTGTGTGTGTGTGTGTGTGTGTGTGTTGTGTGTGTGTGTGTGTGTGTGTGTGTGTGTGTGTGTGTTTGGTGTGTGTGTGTGTGTTCGCGCGCGTGTGTTTGTAAGTGTGTGTGTATGTTTTTGTGTGTGTGTGTGTGTGTGTGCGCGCGCGCGCGCGCGCGCATGTATTAGCATTATAACGTGGTTTGATTTGATTTACTATTGGCACATATATTATGTCAATAAAACAGCTTGTATAAGTTCTTTTCCCGGGAAAATCTGTTTAACCGTTTCAAAATGACGGCTTGCTATGTAATTTGAAAATTCAAAATACTAATTTATGCAGATTTTCAAAAAGGTGTTACATAAGAAATTGTTTTTTTTTGTGTGTCCGTCCGAGGTAGCTAAGCCACAGATCAGTTTGCTGCACAGATCGTAGGTTCGAGTTGCAGTTACTGCCGTAAGATTTATCTTTTCCGTCAACGCCGGACACTTGACCCTTATTAGTTTAAGTAGTAGAGATAAAATATTGGCGTTAAGAAAAAAATCGCTTATCTCCGATTTCTGTAATTATTTTTCATGTTACCAAAACCTGACGAGCCGATTTTGAGAACTTCCACCGAATATTTTGTGGTTAGGAGTAGTTTTCGAATCGGAGTTTGTGCAATAGCTTTGCAACCATTAACATACATCAGCACTAGTTTTGAAAATGAAATAAGCTTTTAACCGCTAGTTTTCCTTAGATTTGATAACGAAGAAAAAACAAAACTGAGAAATTTAATAATGTTTCTCCTTACCATTTAGACGCTAAAAGTCCGTTACCGACAACCTACAACAACCTACAAATGCCAATTGTGAAACCTCATCAATATAAGCCGTATTAATTACACCGCCCGATATGGCCTTGAGCCGTAAATCAGGAGAGATTTTAAAACTTTCATCGCCGTTCTTCAGATCTGTGTCTCTGAGATAATAGCATCGAAGGAAAGTAGGAAGTATTGGGCGGCGAGCTTGGGCGTATCCAAGTGTGTCTTCCTACGGTGCTTTCCCAAGCCAATGCACCGTCGCCATCTGTTTTCAAGGTCAACTGATTTGTTTACAAGTAGCGAGCAAGCTGTTTGTAATTGCCGTACAACCAATAGATTGCTAGTTTTTCAAATACAGTGCGTCCCACTTACAGAAGTGTCACGTTCTTTTATACAACCCAGAAGTGATATCACTTGATCGCTTAGCTTTGCTTTGATTGCTCAGGCTGTGGAAAAATAATTTCGTCACGACATCTCATTAAATAAACAATACGTTGCATAACTGCAATTCACTTGAAACCTTTTACCGTATTCGTTGGCCATTGGTCTGATGTTCCATTACGCTAATGTTAGACTTTTCACTTTACCGTGAATTATGACGACATTGATACATCTCAGATCCTCAACTGAATATCTAAGGTAAATATAAGTTGAAATTGTGCAATACCAATAAGATGATACGCTAAATAAACAGCTGTTCGGAAGGAACGATTGAGACGCCCGACCAGTCTGTTCTGGAGTGAGGCTAAGGCTAGTTCGCGCAAGGCTACGGCGCTCAGATAACGGAAATTTTGCATCGTGATTTTTTTGGATTTAGAACATTCTCGCGAACGACACAAATTTCATGCGTAAAGCCAATTTTTTTGGTTGTTGTGCCGGCAAGGAGAGAACTTTAATAAAATAAATTTTGACTGCGAACTTGGGTGTTTTCACCGATCTTGTAGCTCCGCTGTTACGAAAAGAAATATCGGCTACGCTAGGGGAAAACCACTAAACTCGCATTAGCGAAAAAAAATATAAACAATCAAGCTGTTTAATACAATTAAAGCCAGTTTTTTTTACTAATATATTTTTGTAAAGGCCCCTGGTTTATGATTATTTTAGTTAGGCATAGTGACGTCACTAATAATAAGAATATTTGTTACTTTTATTGTGCTTACGTGCACAAGCAAGAAGAAGTGGATATCAACTGACTTCATCTACGAGGCCGGAGGCAATGCTACTTGAATTTGTACGAATTACTTAGGTTACTACTACAGAGACCTGCAAGACCAGTGTATCCAGAGCACTAGTTGCTTTCATGGTCTAAACGAATTTTGAATCGGAAATAGTACTTTTACCTTTAGTCCAAATAGTTAGAGCGCGGGATTATAACGATCCAGAATTTAATTTATCATTAATTTAATGAATAGAAATTAATAGAAATATATTTGGAGACTTGAGGTAAACCTAAGCAAAACGAAGCACATAAATGTGCGTTGGAGGGCAGAGCAGGATCTTTTACCGGAACACAACTCAAAAATCAAGGGGTGTACAGCTTACAAGTATTTGGGAATATCGATTACTAACGATGGACTCTTGGACACAGCAAAAAAAGAACGGCTTGCCGCCTCGGTGGCCTAGTTGATAGCGTACTGGGCTTTCACCCCGAGGACCCGGGTTCGATTCCCGGCCAGGGCTTGGCATTTTCATACGCTATAAATCATCCCATCGTCTGCATTAGCCCAAGTGTGCATAATAGTCGGACGTTAAACACAAAAAATAAATAAATTAATTAATTAAAGAACGGACCACCATGGGAAGAAGAGCAATAAGGATATTGAACATCATATGGGACCAACATATATCAAACATAAATAAACATAGAATATATAATACAATTATAAAAAGTATAATCTCATATGGAAGCGAAGTAAGGCCACTGAAACAAAAAAACAGAACTGTCGAAGCTACAGAAATGGACTACTGGCTTTTCTGTGCCGCAAGTCGGTCCAAACGGAAAAAGATCACAAAATGTAAGAATCTGTGAAATCATGGATGAATCATGGATGATGAAGAATCATGGTGAAGCACACCATTTTAGACGACATCAAGACAAAACAACTTCGATGGTTTGGTCATCTCCACAGGGTAGACCAAAATCTAGACTTAGTTGGAGAGAAGGAATTGATAGGGAAATCAAGAGAGGGGATTGGATCAAGATCTGTCGAATAACAGGGAAAATGGAAGCTAGGAATCGGAAAACGTCGGAGAACGTTTAAAGCCGAAAAGAAGAAAATCTTTAGACCAATAAATTTCTGGATGAGTTTATACCATGTCGCTTTTTTGAAGAGTAAACATCTAAAAGAAAAACATTAAACATTTTTGCGAACAATATGTTCAATGAATAGGAAAAAGTGCTCAGATAACCTCAAAACTGACAAATTCTTTTAAAAAAACTCCAAATCAAATTCACGCCAATTGTACAGTAACAATTTAAAATGTCCGAATACACCACCTCCCTCAACTGCCGTAGTACGTCGTGAGCTGCCCACTTGCTCGGTACCATGTGTTACTTCTAAATGCCAGGTCCAGCATATGGTCTGTCTCTGTGACCCAATTATTCACATATCAAGTGTTACCACCACGTTTACAGTACACTGCCGTGGAGATGTTTTCATCGTTGGTGACGCAATCTAAGCTGGTTTATATTTATGTAATTACACACTTTTGTCGCATTGCACTTAATGGTCAGCATGGTCGGCTAGTTTGAGATGGCAACTCAACCGAACAATGCCAATTATTTTGTAATATTTATGTCTTCCTTTTCATCTTGCACCTAATTTTGACTTATCGTAAAATAACTTTCGGATTCCTCAATCACTTTAATAAACTTGTTTTCTCTCCCACTACAAACTGTTTAGTTCCCTCATTAGATACATTTTTCTTTCCAGTAAATCATCGTTACACTTTCCTATTAAACTTCTTCAATAGGAAAGTTTAAATTTTTTATTTTTTTATTAAAAACCCTTCTTCCTTCAATCAGTCTTTCTATATTGTGTTTATTTCTTCTCAGTGCTCTTTAAATATCTTTATAAGATGAGTGTTCAGAAAGTAAAGAGAATTTTTAAATTTCGCGGGCTTGGAGAGTCCGATTGCCAAACACTTTTTTATTACGTTGGTATACAAGCCCTTGAAGTATGATAAAACTTTCAACTGTTTTCATTGTTGACTTTGTCTGTGACAGCCACTAAGGTTAGACGTGTTTTTATGTTCTCGGCGATTTCGTTTGTTAAAAGAAATGGATCAAAGAATTTGTATCAAATTTTGCGTAAAAAATGGAATAAAGTGTAACAATGTGTGTGAAATGAGTCTGCTATGAGTAAAGCAAGAGTTTACGAGTGGTATAAGCGTTTCCAAGAAGACCGTGAAGACATTGAAGATGACGAACGCTCTGGACATCAACAACCGATGAAAACGTGAAAAAAGTGAAAGAAATGGTAATGAACAATCGCCGAATCACAATTAGAGGTCGCTGATGATGTTGGCATATCGATTTGATCATGTCATGACACTGTTTCCAATGTTTTGTGTATAAAACGCGTGGCAGCAAAATTCGTTCCAAAATTGTTGAATTTTGAACAAAAACAGCGGCGAATGGAAGTTGCTCAGGAGTCACTAAATGAAGTCAACGATGATGCAGAATTACTGAAACGTATTATAACAGGTGACGAAACATGGGTTTACGGATATGACGTCGAAACTAAGGCTCAATCATCCCAGTGGAGGCTCAATCATCTCAGTGGAGGCACTCTGGCTCGCCAAGACCGAAAAAGGCTCGACAAGTGCGGTCGAACGTGAAGGTTATGCTCACTGTGTTCTTCGATATTAATGGCACAGTGCATCATGAATTCCTACCACCAGGTGAAACGGTCAATAAGGAATACTACCTACAAGTTCCAACGCCGTTTGCGTGAAGCAATCAAGAAAAAAACGTCCGGATCTGTGGAAAAACAATTCATGGCTTTTGCACCACGATAACGCACCAGCTCACACTTCATTCCTTGTTCGTGAATTTTTTGCCAAAAACAGTACTGTAACGGTGCCCCAACCGCCATATTCGCCAGACCCATGTCTTCCAAAAATAAAGAGAACCTTAAAGGGCCGTCGTTTTACAGCCGTAGATGACATTAAAAGCGCATCGCTGAAAGAACTAAAGGCTATCTCAAAGATCGAGTTTGAGAAGTGTTTCAAGGATTGGAAGGAGCGCTGGCACAAGTGCGTAATCTCCAATGGGGACTATTTTGAAGGCGACAACATCAATGTAGAAGAATAAATAAATATTTTGTTCAAAAAATTAAAATTCTCGTTACTTTCTGAACATACCTCGTACATCTAGAATGTCTACAATGTTCATTAAACTATTTTCCATTTCTACTGTACCTATGTTATTTCACTGTTATTTGTATTAACATTTAATTCTTTCCTCTCGGTAAGATAAAAACATAAAATCTTATCATCAAAATCGACACTGTTTTTGTTAACATCGAAATATCTTTTAGTGTACATTTATTTATCTACACTGTTTATTTTGTCCGTGAATATGAATGAAAATGAATGGTGAATTTGAAATTTTTTTCTTAAACAAAATGTCGAAAGGGACAGGAATGTGTGTATAATTTCACTTCTACGTGCTCAGTGTAAGGGTCTCTTCATTACTGTATGCCATACGGCTATCGTGTAATGACTGATTTTCTATTATATTTGCCAACACGTGAAGCAGCCGGCCAGACAAGATCAAGAATGCACAAGGTATGCGGGTATGCTAAACAGGACTAGTGTAGGCACAAGTAAAGAATATTCCTTCCGCAGTTTGCAATGTTACCAACGTGCACCTACTGTGCATAACAATGGTTAAATATTTGTATGTGTATTCCTTCTTACCACCTAGCGTAGGGCCTAACTATAAACCTAGCAGAAAAGAAGAATATAAAAAGAATGTTGGTAATTGTTATTAGTTTTTTATAACAGTAATAATGTTTGAAAAAGTGTTTGCGGCAGGCGTTTTCGTAATAACAAAATTTTTCAAGTAAAAAACGAAGAAATTTTTCTGCTTCCGCTCGGCTATTTTTAAAAATTTTATTTTCTTCTTTGTCTATCCACCCGAGAGTTGTACGGTTCCAGGAAGTTGCCAGGGCATAACTGCTTCGTTAGTTATATTGGTTATTGTTACTGTGTTGAGTATAATGATCTGCCTTCCAGAGTTTCGTCAATTATACTTTTGTTGACGCGTTTCGGAGAACCTCCATCTTCAAAAACTATATCTATGTATGATAGACCACGTCAGGTTTAATGTACACGTGTTGAATAGAGGAGGGGTACGAGGTGGAGATAGAAAATTATAAATAGTATTAGTGACCAGTAAATAGGCCATAATATTAGTGACCAGTATAGATATAGTTTTTGAAGATGGAGGTTCTCCGAAACGCGTCAACAAAAGTAGAATCGACGAAGCTAGGGAAGGCAGATCATTATACTCAACATAGTGACAATAATCATAGCAGAAAAGAAGAAGAATATAAAAAGAATTTTGGTTATTTTTATTAGTTTTGAATGTTTGAAGAAGTGTTTGCGGCAGGCGTTTCGTAATAACAAAATTTTTCTAGAAAAAAACGAAGAAATTTCTCTGCTTTCGCTCTCCTATTGAAAAAATTTTTGTTTTCTCCTTTGTCTATTCACCCGAGAGTTCTAGAGTTTGCCTGGGCATGGCCTATGAACTTGACGCAATTTAAGGCGCCCCATTACCTCAGTGGGAATTCCAATTCGTTAGAAAACACTAAAAATGGTTCTACAACGTCTACAATCCTTTTTGTGATATGGAAATTCTTCATCAAAGGCAGAGCCATTATTTACCGCCAAACTTTCTTTTTCTGTACTGTTTGTTTTTAACAATAATTATACTTGAGGAGTTCTGAATGCTCAAGGAATAAATTTTGAGTTAGAAATTAAAAACCAATATTTATACAAATAATTTATTTGTACTATCTGTAGAAAAACAACTACATATCTTTACACTGTACAATAATTGCGATTATTTGAACCTTCGCAGATCTTCAGTAAGGACTCCTCTCCTTAATTTCCTCAAATGCATCTTTTAATCTTTTGTTGCCCTATCTCTCCCTTCTAGTGTCCACGGCAAGTTTTCAAATGTTTCCGAAACTTTACACGAGAATTTTCAAGGGTTAATCTAAGAACTTTTATGTATAAAAAAAAGATGATAACCGCCCGCCTCAAGTACAATACTGTTAAAAACAGTACAGAAAAAGTTTGGCGATAAATAATGGTTCTGCCTTTGATGAAGAATTTCCAGAACACAAAAAGGATTTTAGACGTTGTAGAATCATGTTTAGTGTTTTCTAACGAATTGGAATTCCCATTGAGGTAAAGGGGCGCCCTAAATTGCGTCTTAAGTTCGAAGGCCATGCCCAGGCAACTTCCTGGAACCCTACAACTCTCTCGGGTGAATAAACAAAGGAGAAAATAAAATTTTAAATACAGAAACGCCTGTCGCAAACACTTTTTCAAGCATTATTACTGTTATAAAAAACTAATAACAATAACCAAAATTCTTTTTATATTCTTCTTCTTTTCTGCTAGGATTATTGTCATCATGTTGAGTATAATGATCTGCCTTCCCTAGCTTCGTTAATTCTACTTTTGTTGACGCGTTCAAAAACTATATCTATACTCACGTATAGATATAGTTTTTGAAGATGGAGGTTCTCCGAAACGCGTCAACAAAGTAGAACTGACGAAACTCGGAAAGGCAGATCATTATACTCAACATAGTGACAATAACCAATATAACTAACGAAGCAATGCGACAGCGGGTTAGATAACTTGGCAACAAAAGTCGCTTCGATGTAATTTGTTCCTTCAAATCGCAAGCGAGTGAAACAATTTTGGGGGAAATAAGGTCACAACGCACGCCTTGGAATTCCCCGTTCATTGGTCACTTAGGTGGATATAAAGTACGACTTGGAAGTCCCCATTCATAGTCATCTAGAAAGGTGTCATGAGTTACATTCCAGAACATTAGGCCGGACGCTAGGTCTCGGGTACCTGCTGGGCCCAAGACGCAATTTCGAGGCGCAATTTCGATGCACCAAGAAAAACTACTGGTAAAACGATTGCAACCAAGATCCATAAAATGTGCACCGATTCTGACCTTTAGAACATGTTATTAGTAGTCGTTTAAAATTTTATATCTGCAATAAGTCTTAGTAGGCTTTTTTAACGTTCGCAATGTCGCTGCAAACATTGCGCAAAAATTTATTTGAGTTGTTACTAAAATAGTCACTTTAACCAGTTTGAATTTATCTGCTAGTGTATTATAGGTTTAATACAGTAATAAACGGCAGCTGTTTTGCCATTTAACGCATGAGTTTTATAACAATTCGTGTGAACAATAACAAAAACAATGACTTTGAACATTACATATGCCCTGAAGAATATAATAAAAAAGAAGTATATTCACATTACATTATAAATAAAATAATCTCACTACATATTATACAACAGCGAAATCTCTGACAATTCACTCATAACTAATTCACACACTTCTCACGAAGCGAAGCTACAGGCATTATAAACAAATTAGAAAAAGTTAAAATGTTTCATTCTGATGTCACGTGATAAGGCCACCAAATGCGGAGTGCAGTTACGCTGAGCGGAAGGAACTACGCATTCAAAACCGAACCTATTGTGGCCACTGTAGCGGGAGCCATTCGAAGCCACCTCCGTTTCGCTTTCAGTGGCCGCGCTTACAGTAAACACAATAGGTTAGGTTTTGAATGCTCCTCTCACCGCATTTAGTGGCCACTCGGTGTAAGGGGTAAAACGGGTACTACTGTTAGGGCCTATACAATTGTACTTCCCTATTGGAATAAATTTGTACTATCTGTGAAATGATAGTTTCTTCTTGTAAAAACAAGACTAATATCAACGAACCTACATAAGAACCTCCACCTAGTACTCCACCTCGTGCTCCACTTCCTGCTCCACCTAGTACTCCACCTCGTGCTCCACTTCCTGCTCCACCTAGTACTCCACCTCGTGCTCCACTTCCTGCTCCTCCTAGTACTCCACCTCGTGCTCCACTTCCTGCTCCTCCTAGTACTCCACCTCGTGCTCCACTTCCTGCTCCTCCTAGTACTCCACCTCGTGCTCCACTTCCTGCTCCTCCTAGTACTCCACCTCGTGCTCCACTTCCTGCTCCTCCTAGTACTCCACCTCGTGCTCCACTTCCTGCTCCTCCTAGTACTCCACCTCGTGCTCCACTTCCTGCTCCTCCTAGTACTCCTCCTATTAGTAGTATTAGTAGTAGTAGTAACGAACCAAGTAAGACGATGTTGCACCAGGAAGTGCAAACATTGGAGCACTAGTTGGACAAACAGTGGACAATAATAGTGTGTGCACTGACATTACTCAATTCAGTCAGTGCAACTCAAGTCAGTGTACCAAATTAAAAAAAAAAACTGTTCGAGATTAAACAGAAAAAACCTTCGGTTGTTGGGGTTTATTTTAATTTTTTGACTTACTCCTGATCCTAATTTTTTTGTTATAATTGTATTTACACATAACTGAATTACATTGGTCTATTTTCACGTAAAACCAACATTTGAGCGTATTTTGACGAATCGATTTTGAGAAATTACTCTGATTTACAAAACATTCCTATTGCTTCTGCATTGCACCTTTTGGGGTACGTAAATCCATTAGTTTTGTTTGGAGACGTATAGAATGCATTTCAGCAAAGTTTAATGACAATCGTTACAACTAATTTTAAAGTAATCTAATTTTTAATATTTTTTTACTAAGAAACGTTAAAATTAAAAAAAGAGCGCGATTGTGAGAAAACCATCCACATGCCAAAATCTGAAGTGAGATTTGGCATACCCGTCAACTCTCTGAGCACAATGCCAAACTTTGTACTCTCAAATAATCTCCCAAAAAGTGGAAGTTTACAGTATAGTTGAGTTAAAAAGTGTTAGCTAGTCCATCAACAACCAATAAATAGAACAAATCCTTCGTCTTTATTGGCCAGTCATTCCGACAATTTACAAATAATCTATTCAAGACCTCAACAGACAACAACGGTCTTGTGAAACACCCATCACCTTTCTGACATGGTGACCGTCATAATCCCGAACGAAAAAATCCTTCACCCCGATAATTTAGAGATAACCTATCATTAAATCCTCCTTTCCGCTTCAGAACACACTATCACATGGTGATGTCAGCTTTCAGACGGTGATAATAATCCCAAGCGGAAAATCCGGTGTCTCGAAATAACCTCCCAGAAAATGGAAGCTTATATACCCGTATACAATAGTGTTAGCCAGTTTCTCAAGAAGTAGATACAAATTCTTCAATAATATTGGCTAGTCCTCCGATAAAGTTAAGGTATGTCAACAGTCAACCTGTTGACGTGGAGCACGAGATGGACGAGGAGGTGGAGCACGATGTGGAGCAGGAGGTGGAACAAGAGGTGGAAAAGGAGGCGGAGCAGGAGATGGAGTACGAGGTGAAGCATTAGATGGTGCAGGAGGTGGAGTAGGAGGTGAAGTAGGAGATGGAGCAGGAGATAAATCAGGAGATGGAGTACGAGGAGGAGCAGGAAGTAAAGCAGGTGGTGGAGCAGGAGGCGGAAAAGAAGGCGGAGCAGGAGACGGAGCTAGAGGCGTAGCAGGAGGTGGAGCAGGAAGTGGATGGAGCAGGAAGTGGAGCAGGAAGTGGAGCACTAGTTGGAGCACGAGGTGGAGTACTAGGTGGAGCAGGAAATGGAGCACTAGTCGGAGCACGATGTGAAGCACTAGTTGGAGCACGAGGTGGAGTACTAGGTGGAGCAGGAAGTGGAGCACGAGGTGGAATACTAGGTGAAGCACTATTTGGAGCACGAGGTGGAGTACTAGGTGGAGCAGGAAGTGGAGCACGAGGTGGAGTACTAGGTGGAGCACTAGGTGGAGCACTAGTTGGAGCACGAGGTGGAGTACTAGGTGGAGCAAGTGGAGCACTAGTTGGAGCACGAGGTGGAGTATTAGGTGGAGCAGGAAGTGGAGCACTAGTTGGAGCACGAGGTGGAGTACTAGGTGGAGCACTAGTTGGAGCACTAGTTGGAGCACGAGGTGGAGCACGATGTGAAGCACTAGTTGGAGCACGAGGTGGAGTACTAGGTGGAGCACTAGTTGGAGCACGAGGTGGAGCACGATGTGAAGCACTAGTTGGAGCACGAGGTGGAGCACGATGTGAAGCACTAGTTGGAGCACGAGGTGGAGTACTAGGTGGAGCACTAGTTGGAGCACGATGTGAAGCACTAGTTGGAGCACGAGGTGGAGTACTAGATGGAGCAGGAAGTGGAGCACTAGTTGCAGCACGAGGTGGAGCACGATGTGAAGCACTAGTTGGAGCACGAGGTGGAGTACTAGGTGGAGCAGGAAGTGGAGCATTAGTTGGAGCACGAGATGGAGTACTAGGTAGAGCAGGAAGTGGATCACTAGTTGGAGCACGAGGTGGAACACTAGGTGGAGCACGAGGTGGAACAGGTGGTAGAGCAGGAGGTGGGGCAGGAGGTGGATATGTCTTGTGACATATCCATCAGTGTTCTGATATGATGATCGTCATAATCGCAAGCAAAAAATCTTCCATCCCAATAATTAAGTGACAATCTATCATTAAGTTCTCCTTTCCGCTTCAGAACAATTTGACAAAACCTTAACAGCCTAGAGTGGTCTTGTGACACGTTGTAAACCAGCTTTCATAAAGATGAATCCAAACGAAAGAATCATTTGTAATCCCAGTAATATCTGAGTAATTGTAAGCTTCAGCAGTGTTAGTCAGTTTCTCAACAAACCCTTCATCTCAATTGGTCAGTCACTCCGGTAATTTAAGGGCACGCTATCATCAATCCATTCTTTCCGCTTCAGAATTCTGTCACCAAAATAGTGACCTTAGCGGTCTGGTAACATATGCACCAGCTTTCAGACACGACGAATCCTAACGAAAGAATCATGTGTGATCCCAAGCAATCTCCGAGATAATGTAAGCTTCAACAGTGTTAGTTTCTCAACGACGCACATGCTTAGGTTTTATAAGTTGGTGAAAGTAAACAGCGAGATTTTAAATTAATTCAGTGTAATAATATGCTGTATGTAGACAGGCGATTTAGTTGAAACCGATCGTTTAATTACTGAATTATGTCAGCTCATGATTAGATAAACATATGGTAGGTAAACAGCTGATTTATAAATTGTGAGTGTGACGATAACCTACATTAAATAAGGCGGTTTCTTTCATTTATTATTCGCGTTTTCTGAGAAAATTTTAATATTCTGTAAAATGCCTTCTATATATATATATATATATATATATATATATATATATATATATATATATATATATATATATATATATATATATATATATATATATATATATATATATATATATATATATATATATATATATATATACATACATACACACACAAGTACCAGTGATCATTAAAAAAATTGGTATTGAAATTTTTGTATTCGTTTTAGGTCTATTGAATCCAAAAAAGAAATTTTTATTTGCATGTTTGTCTATATGTGTCCATTTGTGTTTTTTTTTCTTGAGAGCCGCCTCGGTGGCCTAGTTGATAGCGTACTAGGCTTTCACCCCGAGGACCCGGGTTCGATTCCCGGCGAGGGCTTAGCATTTTCATACGCTATAAATCATCCCATCGTCTGCATTAGCCCAAGTGTGCACAATAGTCGGACGTTATACAAAAAAAAAAAAAAAATTTCTTGAGCCTAAATTAAATGACGAACTAATTAACCGATTTTTATGAAACTAGACACGTAAATCTTATTTGACCAAATCTCGGGACTTTTAAATTTTCAAGTTTCTTGATCTCATTTTTTTGATAAAAAAGGGTTATTTCAAAATCTGCTGTAACGATGTCCAACAAATTTACTCGTAAATACCCCGAACAAAACGTCTGACGATTCCCTAAAAAAACCCGGTCGGAAGGTATCGACAAAATTAAAAAGGCGGTTCACAAGATACTCTGCAATGTATCTTCAATTTTGGTTAAATGAAGATACACAACGAAACAAAAAATGAAAGACATTTACAGTTCCAAAGTAAGCGAAAAAACAAAATAAATTCTGATCGCAATCGGTAATTTTTGTTTAAGTTTCAAAATTAGAACTGATTTTAGCAATGATTTTTCCGTACATGAATGACCAAAATTTTGAAGAAAATCTGATAAACGATTTTGCCGTTTTTTATCGGTAATTCGGAACCGTATTTTGGCGAAAATAAAGTTCGGCATCATTTTTTTAAATTCATCAAATTATTTTAATGATTAGGATTATATACCTATTCTTCCCGTCAGTGGTCTATCAACTCACCTCATAAAGGCTACCGCGGTTTCGAAACTTTATAGTTTCATCTTCAGGCCATACAAAATGTTAAATCCCTCTGTCGAGGTCGTCACAAAGTCAAACAAAACATTAAAACATACATCACAAACACTAAGCACAATTACACATAGTAGTTACATAGCACGGACCCAGAGTCCGGAATGTAACGACGTACGAGTCGCGTGTGTAGCTTGGCCAAGCCGAATTTCATGACGAATATTTTAAATGTGTGTGCTTAGTGTTTGTGATGTATGTTTTAATGTTTTGTTTGACTTTGTGACGACCTCGACAGAGGGATTTAACATTTTGTATCGCCTGAAGATGAAACTATAAAGTTTCGAAACCGCGGTAGCCTTTATGAGGTAAGTGGATAGACCACTGACAGGAAGAATAGGTCATAATCCTAATCATTTGTATATGTGGTCCGGTGGCTGTGTTATAATAATGAAATTATTTTACCATCTCCTGCTACAATATGATATATAAAAGCAACAATTTTATATTTTGTTATATACAAATCAACAAAATATTTGGGGAAAAGCGATTATGGGAGAAATCCAAAAGGCTTGGTTTCGAATAATCTTCTTCTTTTCGTTTCACCCTCTTTGGGGTACGCTGAATCAATCATTTCTTGCGCGCTGTACTTTTCTTTGTTCCCAGTAGCTCTTCATTCTTTCCGATCTTCTTTTCCTCTCATCTTCCGAAATGACAGGTTTAGGTCTTATTTTGGTTTTATCTTGGAATCTTATTCTTTCGTCCTTGGTACTTATCTTAGCAGTTTGGTCAAGCAGTGAATTTTCTGTAATTTTTAATTCTATTAGGTCTTTTTCAATTTCTTTAAACCAGTTCGGTTTTGTTTTACGATTGTGGAAAAAATCAAACACCTGTTTCGTCAATCTATTGTTCGAATAATCTGTTATAGATTTTCTCATTTTTTTGCCAATATCATACGTTTTTCATTTCAAATATACCGAACTGCATCATGAACCTTCGTAGGATAAAAATCTAGAATCTATTTAAAAAAAAATATTCGCTAGATTCACTTTTTGTCGAATTATTGACTCAGCTATTGACTACTTACGACGGGGGGCGATGATGACTAAACACTGGAGTATCTTATTTAAGTCCGGTACCCCAGTCACAGTTTGGCGTCGTTCAAATATCCGCACACCCAAGTATTATAAGATAGGAAACAGCAGTGGGCGGAGTATCGAGGCCCGCCCTTGTGCACAATGCATGCCATGATCTCACCACTATACCTGTTGGAATGTAACGTCATGTATTTTGTACACGGACATTTTATGCCAACACAAAACTAGCAACTGCTATTTACAGCCTACAACAAGACAAACACAAATATTTCTCGCCTCGTGTGTGGAACTGCGTGACCAACGATAACAAATTAGCATTTTTCCTAAATGTACTTGCTTTTCTGAGTAACATGATGGACAAAATTTTTGCACTCTCTAAATATGACGAAATAATAATTTTTTTTAGTAATTTTACTAATTTAGTAGGCACAACGGAAGTTGCTTGGTTAACGTGAAATGATAGTTTTATTTCAAATAAAACACAATTTTAATCTATAAACTGAAAAAATATATATTCTACACAAAACCATGTCAGGTTTGGTTAGCAAAGCTAGTTTTTTTCTAAGCGGGATTTTTTAAAATCTTGTTTAAATCTATTTCTAGAAAGGCCGACGAAAAATCGCGGCAATACGACTGTCGCAACAAAGGAATGACACTTGAAAATTAAAAGTTTGTAAAACTTTTAGATAAAAAATATTTTAAAACACTACTGTATTTAAGAAGTGTTGAATTATACTGTGTACTCGTATATAGGTGCAATTTGGTTTCTAAAATTAAATTTCTTTTTTAAATGAAATAACTAACTGCTTCATACAGAACAATGTTGCTTTATACCTACGTAATAACACAGTTCAGTTTTCAAAAATTGACTAAGGCGTCAGATTTTTAGGGCACCCGAAATTTATTTTACTATTTTATGAAACGTTGGTATATAAATTTTGTACCTCTAAATATTTGAAGTTTATACGAGGTGTGTTCAGAAAGTAACGAGAATTTTTAAATTTCGCGGGCTTGGAGAGTCCGATTGTCAAACATTTTTTTTATTATGTTGGTATACATGCCCTCTAAGTATGATAAAACGTTCAGCTGTTTTCATTGTTGACTTTGTCTGTGACAGCCATTAAGGTTAGACGTGTTTTTATGAGCTCGGCGATTTTCGTTTGTTAAAAGAAATGGATCAAAGAATTTGTATAAAATTTTGCGTAAAAAATGGAATAAAGTGTAACAAAGTGTATGAAATGTTAACAAAGGCCTATCGTGAGTCTTCTATGAGTAAAGCAAGAGTTTACGAGTGGTATAAGCGTTTCCAAGAAGGCCGTGAAGACGTTGAAGATGATGACGAACGCCTTGGACGCCCCAACACATCAACAACAGATGAAAACGTGGAAAAAGTGAAAGAAATGGTTATGAACGATCGCCAAATCACAATTAGAGAGGTCGCTGATAATATTGGCATATCGATTGGATCATGTCATGACATTGTTTCCAAAGTCTTGTGTATGGAACGTGTGGCAGCAAAATTCGTTCCAAAATTGTTGAATTTTGAACAAAAACAGCGGCGAATAGAAGTTGCTCAGGAGTCACTAAATGAAGTCAACGACGATGCAGAATTACTGAAACGTATTATAACAGGTGACGAAACATGGGTTTACGGATATGACGTCGAAACTAGGCTCAATCATCCCAGTGGAGGCATTCTGGCTCGCCAAGACCGAAAAAAGGCTCGACAGTGCGGTCGAACGTGAAGGTTATGCTCACTGTGTTCTTCGATATTAATGGCATAGTGCATCATGAATTCCTGCCACCAGGTGAAACGATCAATAAGGAGTACTACCTACAAGTTCAACGCCGTTTGCGTGAAGCAATACGAAAAAACGAACGGATATGTGGAAAAACAATTCATGGCTTTTGCACCACGATAATGCACAAGCTCACACTTCTATGCTTGTTCGTGAATTTTTGGCCAAAAACAGTACTGTAACGATGCCCCAGCCTCCATATTCGCCAGACATGGCTCCGTGTGACTTTTTCCTATTTCCAAAAATAAAGAGAACCTTAAAGGGCCGTCGTTTTACAGTTTTAGATGACATTAAAAGCGCATCGCTGAAAGAACTAAAGGCTATCTCAAAGATCGAGTTAGAGAAGTGTTTCGAGGATTGGAGGAAGCGCTGGCACAAGTGCATAATCTCCAATGGGGACTATTTTGAAGGCGACAACATCAATGTAGAAGAATAAATAAATATTTTGTTCAAAAAATTAAAATTCTCGTTACTTTGTGAATATACCTCGTATATGCCTAACGCAGTACTTAGGCATATATTTTTTTTATTCAAACTATATGAAGGTATAGAGAAAATCTTGTGATGGTAAATAAAATTATGAGTACTTTACATGTTGATGAATCAAATTGCTTTTAGCTCTCGTAAGTACGGACGAAAGGTTTGGTGCGTAGATGTGGTTTTCCCGAATCTCGGAACCACTTTTTTAAATTAAAAAAAAAATCGTATACCTTTTCTTTGGTAAAAAAAAACCAAAAATTGCAAATTCGTTTCTAACGATAATGAGATTACATAAAATCGGTTTGTATACACACACCCAGACAAATGTAACCCAGAAAAACCCGGATTGGAAGATAACGAAAAAACCTGAAAAATTGCACAATTTGTCCAAGTACAGTCAACCCATTATGCACAAATCATGAATATAGAACATATGAAGATTCAAAAACTAGATTCGAAAGTTAAATCGAGAAAAAATGAAGGCGTTTTTAAGTGTTCAAAAAAGATTTTTCAGTGCACACGTTTGTCTGCACACATTGCTGGAAACTAAAACTTGTATTTTTTTTTAACGTCCGACTATTGTGCACACTAGGGCTAATGCAGACGACGTATGAAAATGCCAAGCTCTGACCGGGAATCGAACCCGGGTCCTCGGGGTGAAAGTCTAGTACGCTATCAACTAGGCCACCGAGGCGGCTTTGATACATTTTAAATACGGAACCTAAATATACATAAATTTCAAGTATGCTACACATACTTCATTTATCCATGAAAAAACTTTATCAAAACCTGATGAAACGATTTTTGGAAATCAAATATTCAGAGGTTTTTTAATGGTTAGCCTCGAAACCGGATTTGTTGAAAAAACTGTTGAATATGAAAAAGTTTGTATGATTTTTTACATCCAACATTTATTTTTAAGAAACAGTATCTTCTATGTGTATTCATACATTGAAAAAGTAAAACAGTTTGATTCCGAAACAGGTAACCTAAAAAATGTAACCGTTTTAGTGAGTTTTTATTTTGTTATTTTCTTGCACTACTTTCTTGAGATTTACAACGTAAAAGCGTTCACTGAAGACCGGTCCAGACAGGCCCAGGCGACACGTAGATGCTTAACATCGCTGTAAGGGTGCCACGCCGCCACGCCACCCCGCCGAGACGACAGGCGCTATGTACCTTGCCTGTCTTGTCAGCTGACAAAATTCCTTTCTTATCCATAGATAACGGTGTAAAGATTCGCCCTCTATCTTCCAAAGAACTCGGGTACATTTACATTGCCCCGTATTTGGTTCAGTTGAACAAATACTTCATTTCAGTTGGAGTGTAAACTTTGATCATTTACCTAGCTTTGTTATGTCCCCTTACACCTTTTGGAATTCGCATAACTGCTTAGCGCACACCTAACTTCTTAGTTACATTAAAATATGTACATAAACTATATACATAAAAATATGCATATAAACCAGAAGCCTTATATGCAGCTGACACATTATCTCTCACAACCCAGGGCCCACGTAAAAGGCTGGAGATCAAAGAAAGAAAGATATTACGAAGAATCTTAGGCCCCAAATTCCGTAACAACCAATTACTCCACATAAGGAATGAAACTCTACCAAAAAACTGAAACACTATCAGACACAATAAGAAAAAGGAGAATTGATTTTTATGGGCACATCCTCCGAATGGACAAAAAGACTAACAAAAAAAATATTTGACTACTTTCGCAATAAAAGAGCCAAACCACTTCGGTTTAGAGAAACAGAGAAAGACATAACAGAACTACAAATCACTGACACTATGCTCATGGACAGAACAGCCAAAATAATAACCAAGGACAAGAAGCAACGGTTCTAAGGCAAAGTCAAATCCAAGCGAACGATCCAAATCTCTGACGAAGAAAGAAAAGCAAGCAAACGAACGAAGCAATACTGGGCTACGAGGAAGGCACAGAACATTAAAAAGTTTTACTAAATTAAGTATAGCGAAAGTATTGTCATATAAAAAAAATCTATTTCGTTATTTTCATGAACAAATCGGTTTTAAGTTAAAAAAAAATGGTGTTTACATAAAAGGATGTCTGTCAGTCAATGTGTTTGAGTACATCACTGGAAAATAATGACGTCCATAGTTCGCGTACATATCGGGACTATTTTTTCTTATTCAAAAACTTTAGTTTTTTCAAACCCTTTTTTAACAAACTGTTAGATTTCTGTTCAAATGTAGACCTCAAGTATCCAAACAAAACATATCCAATTCAGTACCTACTGAAAAAAAAACAGAAAAACACCCTAAAAAACCCTAATTTTTTAAGACTTTTTTTTCCTTCAAATTTCTCTCGTACCATAAATTTCTTTTATTTCAAATTTCCTACACTGAACTGATTATGAATTTAAACATATAACGAACCGATTTTGAGAAATACGTTCGGATTTTCCATTTTTTCCCACTAGTTTTGGTTTTTTTTTTGGTGTTTAACGTCCGACTATTGTGCACACTTGGGCTAATGCAAACGATGGGATGCGTATGAAAATGCCAAACCCTGGCCGGGAATCGAACCCGGGTCCTCGGGGTGAAAGCCCAGGCCACCGAGGGGGCTATACCAATAGTTTTAGAACGGTTTTTTTAGCGAAATAATTGAATTGGAGGAAATTTATTTTCTATTGAACTTTCTCATCTTCAAAAGTAAAAACAATTTGATTTTGAAACTGTTGGATTCGTTTCTAAGTCCCTTGTGTGTCCAAAACAATAGTTTTTATATCGATTTTTGTTTTTGCGTATCGCTACAGATAAAATTAAATAACCGATACCGGTGAAAGTTTTCTAAGTACGCTTCACAGAATGCGCTAAGTATGAGGTTCTCGTGCTCATTTTTAACCGAGCAAAGCAAGTTCTTTTCAACGCCACTGTTCGCCATTTGGGTGTTTGTCCATTTGTTTGTTTATTACGCAGTTTTGGCCAAACGAATTGACAGATTGTTTTAAAATTCAATACAAAGGTAATTTGTACAAAGCCCGTACGACGTATGTATAAGTTTTGTCCCATTCACTTCCGTTTCTAGATGGCTGCCTCTGGTTTAACGATGACGTGTGGTTCCCTAGCTATTTCCTGTAATACTGGATGAACGTCAAGACCTATACCATAATGTTGACCGCTTCATGGAGATAGAGCATACAATTTCCAATGAAGGTGCTCCAGTAACATTTTCGCTAAATATTACGGTTACCGCATAAACTGCAGTAAGACAGAGCGCTGCTATGGCCAAAAAATTCATTTCTCTTCTCCAAGGTCTACTGTTCTTTGAACTACTAGTTAACTGAATTAATTAATTAATTAATTAAAATTCATTTCTCTTCTCCAAGGTCTACTGTTCTTTGAACTACTAGTTAACTGAATTAATTAATTAATTAATTAAAATTCATTTCTCTTCTCCAAGGTCTACTGTTCTTTGAACTACTAGTTAACTGAATTAATTAATTAATTAATTAAAATTCATTTCTCTTCTCCAAGGTCTACTGTTCTTTGAACTACTAGTTAACTGAATTAATTAATTAATTAATTAAAATTCATTTCTCTTCTCCAAGGTCTACTGTTCTTTGAACTACTAGTTAACTGAATTAATTAATTAATTAATTAAAATTCATTTCTCTTCTCCAAGGTCTACTGTTCTTTGAACTACTAGTTAACTGAATTAATTAATTAATTAATTAATTAGTTACTAACTAGTACTAGTACTAATTTAGTTAGTAAAAAAATTACTAGCTAATTAGCCAAAAACTGGTTTTATTGTATTTTGTCAGTTTTCGCATCGAAAGTTTTGTTCCCTGGCCGGGAATCGAACCCGGGTCCTCGCGGTGAAAGCCCAGTACGCTATCAACTAGGCCAGGGGTCTCCAAACTACGGCCCGAGGGCCACATCCGGCCCGCGGAGAGCTAGCATACTTGAAAACTCCTTTTAGAGAACATATTTTTTATAGCAAATTAAATTTAGTTTACTGAAGTATTCTAATTTTATGTTGAATAATTATTAATATGACATCTACATTGATATGGTCATGGGCTAACTACTCATAACATTGTTGTAGGCTTATTGTTATTGTTTTTGTGATAAGTTGGATAAAGAAACACAGAATTGTAATGAGTAAAGACATGTATAATATGCAGAAAATTTAACTTCAGTATATAATAACTAACAAATTATTGAAATGAATCCAACTAACATTTTATACATTTTAAATAAAAACATAACTTATAACAAGCATAATGACATATGAAATACTAATGAGATTTATGTAATTTTTACCACCGGCAACAATGATAATATGGTTTTGGCCCTCGGAACTTACTGGAGTAATCAGTATGGCCCTAAGGCTGGAAAGTTTGGAGACCCCTAAACTAGGCCACCGAGGCGGCTTATCAATTATTTAAAACATTATTCTCATCTATATGAGTATTTATTATTTGATAGACCAGCGTCTGATAACACGTTCCTGCAACATGCATTCGCCCAACTGAAATGAAGGTGTAGTTTGTCCAGCTCTTTGGGACTAACTTTAATCACTTTTATTTTCAAGGTCTTACTAGTCAGAAATCTCCTTTAAAATAGCAATAGCAATAACAAAAAAAGATTGTCTTAAAATCGGCCCTAACAATTTGCAACAAATTTTGTTCAAATTAACCAGATTTCGAACGCGTGTTCACTTACGTCAAAGAAGAGTGATAACACTGGAAAACGAGGGGCGAGTTAAATTTCAAAAAAAGAAATGAATTCTTATATATATAACTTACGTATTAAATACACAAAGATGTACAGTCACGCCTACATACCTGCAACAGATAAACACAATTAACAACACATTAAACACATTTATTTATACAAATGAGTCACACCAACAATATGCGAAATAAATAAATACAAATACAGTACATCAGGGCTTGGCTAACTGAAGTGCGTGACGCCATTTATAGATAACTTCAACTATTTACAAACTACTGTTTAATGTAAACCATGATACTGGGGAGTCTGGGGGTCTGTGGGGAAATTTATGAAAAATGAGAGCAAAATTATGAGTTTTTAAGTTGTCTGAGAGAAAGATGTGTGCTTCGTTTGGTACACATAAACCTTCATTATTTTGGACCGATATACAAAATTTAAACTTTAGTGTGCTTCACTCACCAGAAGATTGATTTCTATATTACTGATACTCGTTTAACAGAACGGTCACACAAAATCTTTTTTAGCTTAATAATAAATACCTTTATTTAGTTCACTAATTTTACAACTTTTACTGTACGAGGTGTGTTCAGAAAGTAAGGAGAATTTTAATTTTTTGAACAAAATATTTATTTATTCTTCTACATTGATGTTGTCGCTTTCAAAACAGTCCCCATTAGAGATTATGCACTTGTGCCAGCGCTTCTTCCAATCCTAGAAACACTTCTCAAACTCGATCTTTGAGATAGCCTTTAGTTCTTTCAGCGATGCGCTTTTAATGTCATCTACGCCTGTAAAACGACGGCCCTTTAAGGTTCTCTTTATTTTTGGAAATAGGAAAAAGTCACACGGAGCCATGTCTGGCGAATATGGAGGCTGAGGCATCGTTACAGTACTGTTTTTGGCCAAAAATTCACGAACAAGCGATGAAGTGTGAGCTTGTGCATTATCGTGGTGCAAAAGCCATGAATTGTTTTTCCACATATCCGTGCGTTTTTTCGTATTGCTTCACGCAAACGGCGTTGAATTTGTAGGTAGTACTCCTTATTGACCGTTTCACCTGGTGGCAGGAATTCATGATGCACTATGCCATTAATATCGAAGAACACAGTGAGCATAACCTTCACGTTTGACCGCATTTGTCGAGCTTTTTCGGTCTTGGCGAGCCAGAATGCCTCCACTGGGATGATTGAGCCTTAGTTTCGACATCATATCCATAAACCCATGTTTCGTCTCCTGTTATAATACGTTTCAGTAATTCTGCATCGTCGTTGACTTCATTTAGTGACTCCTGAGCAACTTCCATTCGCCGCTGTTTTTGTTCAACATTCAACAATTTTGGAACGAATTTTGCTGCCACGCGTTTCATACACAAAACACTGGAAACAATGTCATGACATGATCCAATCGATATGCCAACATCATCAGCGACCTCTATAATTGTGATTCAGCGATTGTTCATGACCATTTCTTTCACTTTTCCACGTTTTCATCGGTTGTTGATGTGCTGGGGCGTTCTTCATCTTCAACGTCTTCACGGCCTTCTTGGAAACGCTTATACCACTCGTAAACTCTTGCTTTACTCATAGCAGACTTACCATAGGCCTTTGTTAACATTTCACGCACTTTGTTACACTTTATTCCATTTTTTACGCAAAATTTGATACAAATTCTTTGATCCATTTCTTTTAACAAACGAAAATCGCCCAGCTCATAAAGACACGTCTAACCTTAGTGGCTGTCACAAAGTCAACAATGAAAACAGCTGAAAGTTTTATCATACTTCAAGGGCATTAATACCAACACAATAAAAAAATGTTTGACAATCGAACTCTCCAAGCCCGCGAAATTTAAAACTTCTCGTTACTTTCTGAACACACCGCGTACATTACGTATTTATACGACCTAAAAAAGACATTTTAGCTAAATTTAACAAAAAAGAACAAAATAATTGAAAGAAAGAGAAATGAAACAACTACTAAATTATTAAACACTAAACAAAAACAAATTGCATGTCTAGCAGGAAAATAACTACGCCATTTCTGGGCAAAGGCTTTTCCCACGTCTGCTCTTCGCAGTGTTCTGTCATTGAGGTCTCACGCGACTGACTAGTTCGTCTCACCATTTCGAAATTTGTCTACCCTTGGGTTTCTTATTTCCAAATGGCTGCCAATTTGTTCATCTTCCGTCAACCATTCTCGCAATATGTCCAGACCAATTCAATTTAAAACATTTTGCTATTAGGACAACATTTGGGTTCGTTTCTTTATTTCATTACTGTATTTCTGACTTTATCGCGTAAAGACAGACCCAGCATGCTGCGTTCCATGATCTCTGTGTAACTTTCAAACTGTTCAACAGAGTTCGTGCTTGTGCTCCATACGTCACACAGGGAATTAAATGCCCAGAGTTTCAAGTTCTTGTGGCGTTTTGTTTTAAAAATGAATTTCACGAACCAGTCTACCAACCTAAATTCTACAACTATTCTGAAAAGAAATTATGACCCAAATATGGTTGCTCCTGCTACCCACTTAAGATTTATCTGGGAATAAATCTTCTTGTTTCCCATAACATTAGAACAAAAATTTGGTCATCGTGAAAAATTGATCATGAATGGAGTCCATCAGAGTAGGTTTTACTTGGATATCTGTTTACGCGCACGGGTACACAGTTAAAAACTAAATGTAACTGGCCGATTTTGATGAATCTGGCATGTAGGTTTGCCTAAATCCAGTACAATCTTTTGATTTTTCAAATTAACGGTAGTAAATATTCGTTCAGATCTATTTTTTTTTTTTAATCAGGTAAAACGATTTTTATCTAATTTTGCTCAACAATTTTGTAGCCTTATAAGTGACTATCAGTCCAAAAATAATTTGGGAGCTCTATTTTAAAAATAGTTTAAAACAAATCAGATCATGAGACTTTATTAAAATGTTAGTTATGAAAATACATAACTGAATTCAATACAGTCGTAAATTAAAAAATTCACAGTTACGGATTAAATAAAAAAAAACTACAAAAAACCTGACCGCCGTCGATTTTTAACAAGATTTATTCTCGAACCTTTTATTTTATTCTTCAAATTCGAACCTTTTATTTTATTCTTCAAATTCGAACCTTTTATTTTATTCTTCAAATTCGAACATTTTATTTTATTCTTCAAATTCGAACCTTTTATTTTATTCTTCAAATTCGAACCTTTTATTTTATTCTTTAAATTCGAAACTTTTATTTTATTCTTCAAATTCGAACCTTTTATTTTATTCTTCAAATTCGAACATTTTATTTTATTCTTCAAATTCGAACCTTTTATTTTATTCTTCAAATTCGAACCTTTTATTTTATTCTTCAAATTCGAACCTTTTATTTTATTCTTCAAATTCGAGCATTTTATTTTATTCTTCAAATTCGAACCTTTTATTTTATTCTTCAAATTCGAACATTTTATTTTATTCTTCAAATTCGAACCTTTTATTTTATTCTTCAAATTCGAACCTTTTATTTTATTCTTCAAATTCGAACATTTTATTTTATTCTTCAAATTCGAACATTTTATTTTATTCTTCAAATTCGAACCTTTTATTTTATTCTTCAAATTCGAAACTTTTATTTTATTCTTCAAATTCGAAACTTTTATTTTATTCTTCAAATTCGAAACTTTTATTTTATTCTTCAAATTCGAACCTTTTATTTTATTCTTCAAATTCGAACATTTTATTTTATTCTTCAAATTCGAACATTTTATTTTATTCTTCAAATTCGAACCTTTTATTTTATTCTTCAAATTCGAACATTTTATTTTATTCTTCAAATTCGAACATTTTATTTTATTCTTCAAATTCGAACCTTTTATTTTATTCTTTAAATTCGAAACTTTTATTTTATTCTTCAAATTCGAACCTTTTATTTTATTCTTCAAATTCGAACATTTTATTTTATTCTTCAAATTCGAACATTTTATTTTATTCTTCAAATTCGAACCTTTTATTTTATTCTTCAAATTCGAACCTTTTATTTTATTCTTCAAATTCGAACCTTTTATTTTATTCTTCAAATTCGAACCTTTTATTTTATTCTTCAAATTCGAGCATTTTATTTTATTCTTCAAATTCGAACCTTTTATTTTATTCTTCAAATTCGAACATTTTATTTTATTCTTCAAATTCTAACCTTTTATTTTATTCTTCAAATTCGAGCATTTTATTTTATTCTTCAAATTCGAACCTTTTATTTTATTCTTCAAATTCGAGCATTTTATTTTATTCTTCAAATTCGAACCTTTTATTTTATTCTTTAAATTCGAAACTTTTATTTTATTCTTCAAATTCGAACCTTTTATTTTATTCTTCAAATTCGAACATTTTATTTTATTCTTCAAATTCGAACATTTTATTTTATTCTTCAAATTCGAACCTTTTATTTTATTCTTCAAATTCGAACCTTTTATTTTATTCTTCAAATTCGAACCTTTTATTTTATTCTTCAAATTCGAACCTTTTATTTTATTCTTCAAATTCGAGCATTTTATTTTATTCTTCAAATTCGAACCTTTTATTTTATTCTTCAAATTCGAACATTTTATTTTATTCTTCAAATTCGAACCTTTTATTTTATTCTTCAAATTCGAGCATTTTATTTTATTCTTCAAATTCGAACCTTTTATTTTATTCTTCAAATTCGAACATTTTATTTTATTCTTCAAATTCGAACCTTTTATTTTATTCTTCAAATTCGAACCTTTTATTTTATTCTTCAAATTCGAACCTTTTATTTTATTCTTCAAATTCGAGCATTTTATTTTATTCTTCAAATTCGAACCTTTTATTTTATTCTTCAAATTCGAACATTTTATTTTATTCTTCAAATTCGAACATTTTATTTTATTCTTCAAATTCGAACCTTTTATTTTATTCTTCAAATTCGAACCTTTTATTTTATTCTTCAAATTCGAACATTTTATTTTATTCTTCAAATTCGAACCTTTTATTTTATTCTTCAAATTCGAAACTTTTATTTTATTCTTCAAATTCGAAACTTTTATTTTATTCTTCAAATTCGAAACTTTTATTTCAAATTTGGTACACCGAATCTAAATCCTCGTACATGAACAACACCGGTACAACACACTTAAGCTGCTGCACATTCAAGTAATAATTTTTTACTCTCTCACTATACGTAGTATAAAGAATCTACCAATGAAATTTTGATCAATCTACAAGTCTCTCGACAATGAATATAAACGTACTAGGATGACAACCATTATGAGAGGTATATGAGCACTCGCTCCTGGAGCATCATGCAGCAGAACGTTCAACTACAGTTAAACTAATAATAGTGATGTATATTTTCTCAAACGTCTCCACCCCTGTTCTTGTAGCTTGCAGCGTTCGTAGCGGCAGATAGTCCAATTACTTGGACTTTAGCCTCTGATATCGAGCACGCTTTTTATAACGGTAGCTGTACTTCTAGTAAATTTCTATTTTATACCTTCGAGAAATAAAAAAATGTTTAACGAAATATTTTTGTCTGTCATCTGCTGCACGTTACCAGTGAATCACCCTGCAGACATAAACACGCCCTCACAGAATCCAAAAATGCGTTCCACACTAAAATGACAGATGTCGGATGTGGCGCGCTATTTCTGGCCGTCTATGGCAGATGTACCAGCACGCGTTCATGGCATCCCCTCTGTAACCGCACAAAGGGGTGGAAATGTGTTTTGGCACTGATAAGGGCGGTTGTCTGGTTTTACCGAACATAACCTATATAAAGGTATTCAAAGTCAAAAATATAATCGCTGACGAGATTGAAACTAATTTTCAAACACTAACAATAACATTAGGCTATATAAACAATTCTATACGCAAAGAATATTCGTATTTTACAATAAAAATACGGAAATAAACGTCAACTGCTACAAAATTCATACTTTTTTATTCCACACTTTTTAAATCTGATTTCACCATTATTATCACACTGACAATTGAAAGTGCCAATTACGCAGACTCAAAACGCAGCGAAATAATATTTCCAAAAACGTGTAAAGATAAAAAAGTAATTATGATTTTTTTAAAATATTTCTATTGATCGCCATTTTGAAACAGTTGAACAGATTTTTCTGAGGTTACAAACTTGTCAAAAAACATTTTTTTTTTTTTGTGTTTAACGTCCGACTATTCTGCACACGGGCTAATGCAGACGATGGGATGATTTATAGCGTATGAAAATGCCAAGCCCTGACCGGGAATCGAACCCGGGTCCTCGGGGTGAAAACTCAGTACGCTATCCACTAGGCCACCGAGGAGGTTTAAAAAAAAAAACAAACAATTTTTAAGCCCGGTTTAAATAAAATAGCACAAAAATTGCAAACAGTGCTAAAACGCGCTCTGGAGGTCAGAATAGGTGATCGTTATATACTCCTGATGATGATTTTGGTCGAATAGTTCATTTCCAAATAAAATTTCGCTAGTAATTGACCGAACGAAGCGAAGCATTTGGTTTTTGTGTTTGTCACGCAGTTTTGGCTAAACGCATTGACTGTTTAAATTTAGTACAGAGGTACCTTGTATAAAGACCGAACGGTGTGTATAAGACTTTTCCCCATTTACTTCCGTTTCAAGATGGCGGCCTCTGATTTACGAGTGTACGCAGTTTTGGCCAAACGTACTGATCGTTGTTTTGAAATTTTGTGCGAAGCTATCTTGTAAAGCTTGAAAGACGTATGGGTAAGATTTGTTGCTATTCACTTCCGTTTCAAGATGGCGGCCTCTGATTTACGAGTGTACGCAGTTTTGGCCAAACGTACTGATCGTTGTGAAATTCTGTGCGAAGCTATCTTGTAAAGCTTGAAAGACGTATGGGTAAGATTTGTTGCTATTCACTTCCGTTTCAAGATGGCGGCCTCTGATTTACGAGTGTACGCAGTTTTGGCCAAACGCACTGATCGTTGTTTTGAAATTTTGTGCGAAGCTATCTTGTAAAGCTTGAAAGACGTATGGGTAAATTTGTTGCTATTCACTTCCGTTTCAAGATGGCGGCCTCTGATTTACGAGTGTACGCAGTTTTGGCCAAACGTACTGATCGTTGTGAAATTCTGTGCGAAGCTATCTTGTAAAGCTTGAAAGACGTATGGGTAAGATTTGTTGCTATTCACTTCCGTTTCAAGATGGCGGCCTCTGATTTACGAGTGTACGCAGTTTTGGCCAAACGCACTGATCGTTGTTTTGAAATTCTGTGCGAAGCTATCTTGTAAAGCTTGAAAGACGTATGGGTAAGATTTGTTGCTATTCACTTCCGTTTCAAGATGGCGGGTTATGATTAAACGTTGAGAGTGTAGTTTCTGGTTATTTTCTGTAATACTGGCTGAAAGGCAAAACCTACCGCTTCATGGACAAAAAGCATACAATTTCCGATAAAGTTAATTCAGTAACAATTTTCATAAATATTACGGTTATAGATTAAATTGGTGGAAAAAATAACGAGCTGTCATGGCGGTTTATTTTCTTTTTTTTTACTGCCGCTTCGGTGGCCTTGTTGATAGCGTACACCGAGGACCCGGGTTCGATTCCCGGCCAGGGCTTGGCATTTTCATACGCTATAAATCATCCCATCGTCTGCATTAGCCCAAGTGTGCACAATAGTCGGACGTTAAACACAAAAAAATGTGTTTTTAACTGCTAGTATAAGCATATTTTCTATATTTATAAAACAGCTGATTTGGAAAAAACAACTGTTTAAACCGATATGGGTAATGATTAATTACAATTTTGTTTCAAAATCGCATAGCGGTGCAAATTCGCCAAGACTAAGGTCGTGCGGTCCTCTTTAATTTGAGAGGACATTCGCGTTAGTATTGTAAAAAAAATGTTACACCTTATCTAGAAGGGTAAAACTATTTAGAAGAGTAAAGAAACTATTTTGTAAAACGTTTTAGTTAGTCCAATTCATCTCCCGTTCTTATTCAACAAAAAATAGCTGCCTCGGTTGCCTATTAGATAGCGTACTAGGCTTTCACTACGAGGACCCGGGTTCGATTTCCGGCGAGGGCTTGGCATTTCCATACACTATAAATCATTCCATCGTCTGCATTAGCCCAAGTGTGCACAATAGTCGGACGTTAAACAACAAACAAAAAAAAGAAAAAAAGCCATCTAGGCTTATGTTCTAGTTGCATGTTTACGTAGCCGCCTCGGTGGCCTAGTGGATAGCGTACTAGGCTTTCACTACGAGGACCCGGGTTCGATTCCCGGCCAGGGCTTGGCATTTCCATACGCTATAAATCATTCCATCGTCTGCATTAGCCCAAGTGTGCACAATAGTCGGACGTTAAACAACAAACAAAAAAAAAAAAAAAGCCATCTAGGCTTATGTTCTAGTTGCATGTTTACGTAGCCGCCTCGGTGGCCTAGTGGATAGCGTACTAGGCTTTCACCCCGAGGACCCGGGTTCGATTCCCGGCAAGGGCTTGGCATTTCCATACGCTATAAATCATTCCATCGTCTGCATTAGCCCAAGTGTGCACAATAGTCGGATGTTAAACAACAAACAAAAAAAGAAAAAAAGCCATCTAGGCTTATGTTCTAGTTGCATGTTTACGTAGCCGCCTCGGTGGCCTAGTGGATAGCGTACTAGCTTTCACCCCGAGGACCCGGGTTCGATTCCCGGCAAGGGCTTGGCATTTCCATACACTATAAATCATTCCATCGTCTGCATTAGCCCAAGTGTGCACAATAGTCGGACTTAAAAAAAAAAAAAAAAATTCAACAAAAAATAATTTTAAATACCGACACGTATCAAAAACAACCTCTTCACTGCGCTTAAGTAAGAAAAACCTGGCATTTCAGAGGACATTTAATCTCGCTACCGGCTTTGAATACTGTCACCGGCTATTAAGACTCCAACAATAGGACTTGCCCAGTTGAACGTCCTTACAAAAGAACCTCTACACAACAAAGTCATTAATTCTCCTTTGTAAGCTACTTTTAAATTGCTTTAGTTGTACACCTTTATAATTATTGTGCGCGAACGTACGTCTAAGGATAAGCTGGAATCCATCGAGACAGCGCTGATACGAATATCAAGGGTCTGTAGATACAGCAGACTTCTTCGAACGTGCCTTCACTGAATTTTCCTTCTTGCCCGCTTGCATACATAACTGCGTTCATAATTTCAACTATTTTCGGCAAAAACAGGATGTCTTCATGCAGCCTATTTATAAATGTAGTACTTTTACAATACACATTTACAAATTATTACTCTATCAAGTAATAATTTTTTACTCTCTCACTATACGTAGTATAAAGAATCTACCAATGAGATTTTGATCAATCTACAAGTCCCTCGACAATGAATATAAACGTACTACGATGATAACTATTATGAGAGGTATATGAGCACTAGTGATGGGGCAGAAAACACCAAACTGTTAAAAAAAACTAGTCAAAATAAACTGTTAATTCTTTATGCACCTTTAAGATGAAACAAGATGAATGCAAATTATTTTCGTCTCCGCCTGCAATTAGTTCCCGACTTCCTGAGCAAACTCTGGCACGCGGCCATTTGTTTCATCTTTCCACGATGACTTCCTTTAAATAAAGGTTTATTTTTACAAATTATCCGAACTTCCGGATTATTAATTTCAAATTTCATGTCATAACTTATGAAGCATATTTATGGTTATATAAGAAGGTCTCAAATCATTAACGCCGGGTGATCAACAAATGCGACGCGGTTGCGTTGAGCTGAACGGACTATACGCATGCAAAACCAAGGGAGGCCACTGAAAGTGCTTCGCTTTCCCAAAGAGCCGCCTAGTTGATAGCGTACTGGGCTTTCACCCAGAGGACCCGGGTTCGATTCCCGGTCAGGGCTTGGCATTTTCATACGATATAAAACATCCCATCGTCTGCATTAGCCCAAGTGCACAATAGTCGGACGTTAAAAAAAAAATCGCTTTCCCAAAAGATTTGATTTTGAATACGCAGTCCGCTCCGTCAACCCAACTTTATTTACCACTCAGCCTTTAGTGAGGTTACAGAATACGGAAGCTACGTTATGATGATCGGGTTCAGTGATAACCATAACTTGACTTACGGTTACACTAAGCGTATATACACTACTAATTTGTCTTCAAAAAACTGAAACTGTTAGACTCGCACACAATGTTTTTAGGACAGCGCTTATATCAATGCACCCAGCCATCGTCGGACGCCAAACTATACAGCTCAGCTTGTCATATATAGGCCTATAGACCTATCATTTAGACTTCCGTAAGAAGTAACAAAATTTAAGAAAGTAGTTTATAAAAAACATTACCAAAAACTTCGTCACATTCAATAATTTTCAGCCGCCTCGGTCGCCTAGTTGATACCGTACTGGGCTTTCACCCAGAGGACCCGGGTTCGATTCCCGGCCAGGGCTTGGCATTTTCATACGCTATAAAACATCCCATCGTCTGCATTAGCCCAAGTGTGCACAATAGTCGGACGTTAAAAAAAATCGCTTTCCCAAAAGATTTGATTTTGAACGCGCAGTCCGCTCCGTCAACCCAACTTTATTTACCACTCAGCCTTTAGTGAGGTTACAGAATACGGAAGCTACGTTATGATGATCGGGTTCAGTAATAACCATAACTTGACTTATGGTTACACTAAGGGTATATACACTACTGATTTGTCTTCAAAAAATTGAAACTGTTAGACTCGCACACAATGTTTTTAGGACAGCGCTTATATCAATTGCACCCAGCCATCGTCGGACGCCAAACTATACAGCTCAGCTTGCCATATATAGGCCTATAGACCTATCATTTAGACTTCCGTAAGAAGTAACCAAATTTAAGAAAGTAGTTTATAAAAAACATTAAACAAACTTCGTCACATTCAATAATTTTCAGCCGCCTCGGTCGCCTAGTTGATAGCGTACTGGGCTTTCACCCCGAGGACCCGGGTTCGATTCCCGGTCAGGGCTTGGCATTTTCATACGCTATAAATCATCCCATCGTCTGCATTAGCCCAAGTGTGCACAATATTCGGACGTTAAACACAAAAAAATAAATAATTTTCAAAAAAACTCAATATTAGACTTCATTTAGGTTTTTTCAACTTTTTTATTTAAAATTTTGTATAATGACCTGAGTTATGAATTTTCTTGGGATCAAAATTTGTTGAACAATTTTTGAGAAATATTTTTTAATTTTTTCCATAACTCAAAACAAGCATTTTTTTAGGGGTAAGATTTCGTTTGGGTTACTTGAGCCAAATTTTATCAAAATCGACAAAGCCGACGTCAATTTGTACGGAGCTTTTACAGAAAAAGTTGGAAAATAATTTCTATTTGAAAAATTAAATTTAACCCAAGACATGTTTCAGCCGTTTAAAATCTTAAAAACTTTGCGCATTTTTTGAAAATCTGATTGTAAATTACAAAAAAATTACATGTTTACGCGGTATTAATTAATGTTACTTGGAATTTCGTTTTATCGCGACGGGTGAAACGGCTTTGTTCTGCTTTTCCGGGTTGCTAATCATCTGCGAGAGTAGCGAGCATCGAAAAAGAACAGTATGCAGGGTTCGCCCACGAAGCAGGCAGGAACAGCTCCTGTTCGAGTTTTAATTTGATTCTCAGAAAGCAAGAGCTATCTGAGTGACGGCCGGGCTCGTTTCTGTCTGGGACAGTAAATTGGTGTTTGATAAGCTCTAATAAAAGTGAAGACAAGATGGCCGATATATTTAGTTGATTGTGACAAAACAATAGAGTGTACCGCCAATGGCGCCATCACAGATCGTCTTTGTTCACATGGCAATCTGTTATCCGTGTTAACTATTGGTTACGGAGACAACAGTCTGTCCAGTATAAGATTGACAATCGTGTTTGTACCGCAAAAAAAAATTATGGACTAATGTTCATATTTTCCAATATTAAAAATTTGAAAATTTTGGAATTCGATCCCTTTCCTTCCCGTTACATGTGTTCCAGTAGAAAGAATTTAAAACGTCTTGACACCAGACAATAAACAGATTGTTATAGCGAAAAAGTCAACATATTTCTTTGCATTTAAGTGAATAGTGATATGCCCGCTCCGAATTTTTTTAAATCCATTAACGAAAATACAATTTTTCTGAAAGTGTTATCGTTAGACAAATAAGCTCAACTCCTCATTTTTTTTTTTTTTTTTTTTTTTTTAACGTCCGACTATTGTGAACACTATTGTTATTACCACAGACAGGCAAATTCTTAGTGAGTTGCCTAGAAAAACTCGGATAGAAAAATCAACGGCCTATGGGGATGCGGGGTTCGAACCCGTTTACGCCTAACGCTATAGCGCCTTAGACCGCTCGGCCGTTTGACAAGTCGCATAAGTCATTGGTTATTGTTTGCGGCTTGATATTTTTATACACTTATTTTTGAAGACAGACAGAGAGATAGTCAGACAGACAGGCAGGCAGGCAGACAGACAGACAGGCAGGCAGACAGACAGACAGGCAGGCAGGCAGACAGGCAGAGCGATAGACAGGCAGGCAGACAGACAGACAGACAAAAAGACAGAGCGACAGACAGATAGACAGACAGGCAGACAGGCAGACAGACAGACATACAGAGCGACAGACAGGCAGGCAGACAGACAGACAGGCAGGCAGGCAGGCAGGCAGAGCGACAGACAGACAGGCAGACAGACAGACATACAGAGCGACAGACAGGCAGGCAGACAGACAGGCAGGCAGGCAGGCAGACAGGCAGAGCGATAGACAGGCAGGCAGACAGACAGACAGACAAAAAGACAGAGCGACAGACAGGCAGACAGATAGACAGACAGGCAGGCAGGCAGGCAGACAGGCAGAGCGACAGACAGGCAGGCAGACAGACAGACAGACAAAAAGACAGAGCGACAAACAAAAAGACAGAGCGACAGACAGGCAGACAGATAGACAGACAGACAGGCAGGCAGACAGATAAACAGACAGACAAAAAGACAGAGCGACAGACAGGCAAACAGACAAGCAGGCAGGCAGGCAGACAGATAGATAGACAGACAGGCAGACAGACAGACAGACAAAAGACAGAGCGACAGACAGGCAGACAGATAGACAGACAGACAAAAGACAGAGCGACAGACAGGCAGACAGATAGACAGACAGACAAAAAGACAGAGCGACAGACAGGCAGACAGATAGACAGACAGACAAAAAGACAGAGCGACAGACAGGCAGATAGATAGACAGACAGACAAAAAGACAGAGCGACAGACAGGCAGACAGACAGACAAAAAGACAGAGCGACAGACAAAAAGACAGAGCGACAGACAGATAGACAGACAGGCAGACAGATAAACAGACAGACAAAAAGACAGAGCGACAGACAGGCAAACAGACAAGCAGGCAGGCAGGCAGACAGATAGATAGACAGACAGGCAGACAGACAGACAGACAAAAAGACAGAGCGACAGACAGGCAGACAGATAGACAGACAGACAAAAAGACAGAGCGACAGACAGGCAGACAGATAGACAGACAGACAAAAAGACAGAGCGACAGACAGGCAGACAGATAGACAGACAGACAAAAAGACAGAGCGACAGACAGGCAGACAGATAGACAGGCAGGCAGGCAGGCAAACAGATAGACAGACAGACAGGCAAGCAGGCAGACAGACAAAAAGACAGAACGACAGACAGGCAGACAGATAGACAGGCAGGCAGGCAGATAGACAGGCAGACAGGCAGGCAGGCAGGCAGGCAGACAGACAGATAGACAGTCACACAGACAGGCAGGCAGACAGACATACAGAGCGACAGACAGGCAGGCAGACAGACAAAAAGACAGAGCGACAGACAGGCAGACAGATAGACAGACAGACAGACAGACAGGCAGACAGACAGGCAGACAGAGAGATAGACAGACACACAGACAGACAGACATAAAAACAGGGTTACTGAAAGGGTTAAGGGTTAAAAAAGTACAAAAATAAATTCTAAGCTCCGTCAAATTCATTAAATTTCAATGAACTGAGAATTTAATCTTGCAAGATCAAAAGATAAAAAAGTCATTAATAGAAATCCATCTTTCGGTTAGTGCCATTCGGCGCCACACGACTCTCCACTTCGTCTTCTTCCCTCTACGCCTCCTACTTTGTCTTATTAAGTGGGATCGTTCGGCTCAAAGTGCCACTGTTATAAATGCAATAATTTCCGACGAAAGAGCTTTGATAAAATGTTTAACATCTAATTCAAAGATACCAGGATCGCTAATTACATGATCCCGGGTCCGGACCATACCACGATGACTAAGAAGCAATGCAGCACTTGCTACAGATAGAAGGGCTAAAAATACACTCCGGCTTTAATTAATTGCAGTCTCAATTCGGAACATTTGCTTCTCAAGACACGAAAACAACGCATGAATCGTAACGTGTGTCTAAAAATAGTTTGTGGAGTTATTGTTGGTCTCGTGGGAAGAACTGGCTTCATATCCGTCCATCAGCCGCTGAATTATTAATAGTTCTGTTCTGGGGCTTTATCTCCGACTATCAGTTTACTTGCTTAATATAAACACCAAACAGAATAATGGTGATCTTGAGATTTTGATGATAATGTCCGCTGCAGGCCATCTGAGTCCGGTAAAAGTGGTTTTTTCTTAGACGTTTGTATAAAAAAAACAAAAATTAAAAAAAGCGATTCCTAAAAATCACTGTAACGATTTTAGTCGAATTTGTTTAAATGATGTCCTCAAGTAGGTCTACCTATAGCTGCGTGTATATCTGCTAGTCGACCATTTTCGAGCCCCAATTTTGGAGCGCCGGACGAACCGTTCGCGAGCCCCATTTCGCTAGACTGGGACAGGATTTGGAACGCCGGACGAACCGTTCGCGAGTCCCATTTCGCTAGACTGGGACAGGATTTGGAACGCCGGACGAATCGTTCGCGAGCCCCATTTCGCTAGACTGGGACAGGATTTGGAACGTCGGACGAACCGTTCGCGAGCCCCATTTCGCTAGACTGGGACAGGATTTGGAACGCCGGACGAATCGTTCGCGAGCCCCATTTCGCTAGACTGGGACAGGATTTGGAACGCCGGACGAATCGTTCGCGAGCCCCATTTCGCTAGACTGGGACAGGATTTGGAGCGCCGGACGAACCGTTCGCGAGCCCCATTTCGCTAGACTGGGACAGGATTTGGAACGCCGGACGAATCGTTCGCGAGCCCCATTTCGCTAGACTGGGACAGGATTTGGAACGTCGGCGAACAGTTCGCGAGCCCCATTTCGCTAGACTGGGACAGGATTTGGAACGTCGGCGAACCGTTCGCGAGCCCCATTTCGCTAGACTGGGACAGGATTTGGAACGCCGGACGAATCGTTCGCGAGACCCATTTCGCTAGACTGGGACAGGATTTGGAACGTCGGCGAACAGTTCGCGAGCCCCATTTCGCTAGACTGGGACAGGATTTGGAACGTCGGCGAACCGTTCGCGAGCCCCATTTCGCTAGACTGGGACAGGATTTGGAACGCCGGACGAATCGTTCGCGAGACCCATTTCGCTAGACTGGGACAGGATTTGGAACGCCGGACGAATCGTTCGCGAGCCCCATTTCGCTAGACTGGGACAGGATTTGGAACGCCGGACGAACCGTTCGCGAGCCCCATTTCGCTAGACTGGGACAGGATTTGGAACGCCGGACGAACCGTTCGCGAACCCCATTTCGCTAGATTGGGACAGGCTTTGGAACGCCGGACGAACCGTTCGCGAACCCCATTTCGCTAGATTGGGACAGGATTTGGAACGCCGGACGAATCGTTCGTGAGTCCCAATTTCGCTAGATTGGGACAGGATTTGGAACGCCGGCGAACCGTTCGCGAGCCACATTTCGCTAGATTGGGACAGGATTTGGAGCACCGGAAGAACTGTTTGCGAGCCCCAATTTCGCTAAATTGGGACAGGATTTGGAACACCAGAATTGGGACAGGATTTGGAACGCCGGACGAACCGTTCGCGAGTCCCAATTTCGCTAGATTGGGACAGGATTTGGAACGCCGGAATTGGGACAGGCTTTGGAACGCCGGACGAACCGTTCGCGAGCCCCATTTCGCTAGATTGTGACAGGATTTGGAGCACCGGAAGAACTGTTTGCGAGCCCCAATTCGCTAGATTGGGACAGGATTTGGAACGCCGGACGAATCGTTCGTGAGTCCCAATTTCGCTAGATTGGGACAGGCTTTGGAACGTCGGCGAACCGTTCGCGAGCCCCATTTCGCTAGACTGGGACAGGATTTGGAACGCCGGACGAACCGTTCGCGAACCCCATTTCGCTAGATTTGGACAGGATTTGGAACGCCGGACGAACCGTTCGCGAACCCCATTTCGCTAGATTGGGACAGGCTTTGGAACGCCGGACGAACCGTTCGCGAACCCCATTTCGCTAGACTGGGACAGGATTTGGAACGTCGGCGAACCGTTCGCGAGCCCCATTTCGCTAGACTGGGACAGGATTTGGAACGCCGGACGAACCGTTCGCGAACCCCATTTCGCTAGATTTGGACAGGATTTGGAACGCCGGACGAACCGTTCGCGAACCCCATTTCGCTAGATTGGGACAGGCTTTGGAACGCCGGACGAACCGTTCGCGAACCCCATTTCGCTAGATTGGGACAGGATTTGGAACGCCGGACGAATCGTTCGTGAGTCCCAATTTCGCTAGATTGGGACAGGATTTGGAACGCCGGCGAACCGTTCGCGAGCCACATTTCGCTAGATTGGGACAGGATTTGGAGCACCGGAAGAACTGTTTGCGAGCCCCAATTTCGCTAAATTGGGACAGGATTTGGAACACCAGAATTGGGACAGGATTTGGAACGCCGGAATTGGGACAGGCTTTGGAACGCCGGACGAACCGTTCGCGAGCACTATTTCGCGAGACTGGAAAACGATTTGGAGCACCGGATGAACAGTTTGCGAGCCCCAATTTCAAAATCATTACTTGGTATCCTAAACACAATGCCCACATAAAAAATAATAATTAAAAAAGATGTTTGTAGGAAAATTGGTGTTGAAATAGGTGTTTCCTGTTTGGAAACATAGGAGCAAATCTTTTACAGCAAATTCTCAAAATCAGAAGGTGACACTCTTGTAAAATTCTTATGTTGGCCGATTATTGCTTGTAATTTCAAGTCCATTTATTACTTCTGTGCCAATACGTTTTTTTGTACAGACCAGCGTGCTACCAACATTGTTGTTCCTGTCTTTTTTGCACAAACTAACCATCACTAAGCCGCCCCACTCGAAACCAAAACCGCGTAATTTCCTCGCGCGAAGACATGATTATTATTCCACGCACCGAGCAATGGTGGTTCGCGGTAGGTTCGTTCTTTTCCCATGAATCATTGAAGGTTCGTTATGAGAAATACTTTCAACGACCGGCTCACAAGGTTACACCGAAATGTATACGCACTTTCATAAAACATAACCTAAAATCTTGTTCGGAGGATATCGGGAAAATAGGTTTTATTATTTTAGTCTTATACGAAAATTCTGAACTCAAATCATTGAATACATGCGATGGGGTCAAACGACCAAAATATTAAACAACCAAAAGTTCATTCAACCAAATTATATTTAATATTAATAATGAACTTTTGGCCATATGGACCATGTTTTTATTATTATTATTATGTTTTTATTATTATTTTAAACACCATTATACTACTTACCCAGTCCAACTTAATTAATTAACATTCAAATGTTAATTAATGTTAATAATGTGACGTTTTATGCATTTATTATATATTGGTAGGAGTGAATAAAAATGTTAACATTATTTTAAACGCCATCACACTACTTACCCAGCCCAACTTAATTATTTAGTATTCAAGTGTTAATTCTACAACAGTGACGTTTTATACGTTTATTATACATTGGTACCTATATGTAATAATAAAAAAAAAGTGAATATATAAAATATTGACAGTATATTCAACTGTAGGCCTAAACGCTAAAACAATATAGTAATGACTGGTCTGGATATGTAATATAATTGCGTGTATTATTAATTTAAATATCAGTAATGACACTGATCTATATGCAATAACATAAAAAAAACCGTGTTTTACAAAATATCCTCCTTCGAAGGAAATACGAACCTCGATGTTAATAAATCTCAAAGTTATTACACAATTTTGGTCGAATGAACCTTTGGCTGTTTGATCTTTTGCTCATATGAACCGCTCTGTTAAAAACATGGTTCATATGACCAAAAGTTCATCCAACCAAAATATTTTAGTATAATTTGGTCGAATGAACTTTTGGTTGTTTGATCTTTTGGTCATATGAACCACTCTGTTAAAAACATGGTTCATATGACCAAAAGTTCATTCAACCAAAATATTTCAGTATAATTTGGCCGAATGAACCTTTGGTTGTTTGATCTTTTGGTCATATGAACCGCTCTGTTAAAAACATGGTTCATATGACCAAAAGTTCATTCAACCAAAATATTTAAGTATAATTTGGTCGAGTGAACTTTTGGTTGTCTGATCTTTTGGTCATATGAACCACTCTGTTAAAAACATGGTTCATATGACCAAAAGTTCATTCAACCAAAATATTTAAGTATAATTTGGCCGAATGAACCTTTGGTTGTTTGGTCTTTTGGTCATATGAACCGCTCTGTTAAAAACATGGTTCATATGACCAAAAGTTCATTCAACCAAAATATTTAAGTATAATTTGGCCGAATGAACCTTTGGTTGTTTGATCTTTTAGTCATATGGACCGCTCTGTTAAAAACATGGTTCATATGACCAAAAGTTCATTCAACCAAAATATTTAAGTATAATTTGGCCGAATGAACCTTTGGTTGTTTGATCTTTTAGTCATATGGACCGCTCTGTTAAAAACATGGTTCATATGACCAAAAGTTCATTCAACCAAAATATTTAAGTATAATTTGGTCGAATGAACTTTTGGTTGTTTGATCTCTTGGTCATATGAACCGCTCTGTTAAAAACATGGTTCATATGACCAAAAGTTCATTCGACCAAAATATTTAAGTATAATTTGGTCGAGTGAACTTTTGGTTGTTTGATCTTTTGGTCATATGAACCGCTCTGTTAAAAACATGGTTCATATGACCAAAAGTTCATTCAACCAAAATATTTAAGTATAATTTGGTCGAATGAACTTTTGGTTGTTTGATCTTTTGCTCATATGAACCGCTCTGTTAAAAACATGGTTCATATCCAAAAGTTCATTCGACCAAAATATTTTAGTATAATTTGGTCGAATGAACTTTTGGCCGTATGAGCTCTTCCCGTATCCATTTACAATAAATTAACCATTTTTTCGGGCATTCTAACATCGTAATTTCCTTACAATCAAATTGTTTACATTTCAAACTTGTGTTTTATTAATCGATAAATATAACCAAATTAGAGCAAATAAATCGATTATAATAAATTATCACCGAAGTCAGTATAACGAATTTGAAATAAAATAATACTACAGGTACGTTAGCACATCGGAAAAATAAATGACCAAAAGATTAAACAACCAAAAGTTCATTCAACCAAATTATATTTAATATTAATAATGAACTTTTGGCCATATGAACCATGTTTTTATTATTATTATTATGTTTTTATTATTATTTTAAACACCATTATACTACTTACCCAGTCCAACTTAATTAATTTGTAGGATTATTGTATTTCCTGTACAACCTGTAGGATTATTGTATTTCCTGTACAACCTGTAGGATTATTGTATTTCCTGTACAACCTGTAGGATTATCAACCTGTAGGATTATTGTATTTCAAATTCGTTATACTGAACTCGGTAATAATAACGTAGTAAATCGGAAAAATAAATCACGATTGGCGTTGTACTTATTGAGATCGAAACAGTTGAGAATTTATACAATTATTTGTTGGACTGACCTTGGAGATAATTTAATACTGGAAATCACATTGCCGGTAACGATTTTGTTCACATTACGTTCACCTTATGTTAGCAATACCCTTGTTTATAAACACCTTATTGGTGTGTTCAGGTTGGTGTATAGGTCATGTAGGCAATGACCAAATATTAAATTATAATTTAGTAAATAAATCCAGTTTCTAAATTAGGATCTGTCAAGCAGGTCCGAGAATAGATGTCTTCATCTGCGGCTGGATCTTTGGGAGGGTGTAAACACGTTATTTCTGTTCGCCATTGTTGACTGTTTCTTACTTTTCTCTTCCAGAGCGGCACTTCTTTGTACTCTGTGAAACATATGTTGCTATAACGTAGACTATCAAAGAGTTCACAATAAACCACAAGAGCTTTGAGTGATCTGTGACGAGATTAGTAACTGTGAAGTAATAAAAGCATGGATACTGTCCGATAAAAATAAAAATCAGACAAAACAATTCGGGGTTTTGATAAAAATAAACCAATAAATTAATAAAGCTTCTTGAAAAAGAAGTGCGAGGTGTGTTCAAAAAGTAACGAGAATTTTTAAATTGCGCTGGCTTGGAGAGTCCGATTGTCAAACATTTTTTTTATTATGTTGGTATACATGCCCTTGAAGTATGATAAAACTTTCAGCTGTTTTCATTGTTAACTTTGTCTGTGAATACCACTAAGGTTAGACGTGTTTTTATGTGCTCGGAGATTTTCGATTTTTAAAAGAAATGGATCAAAGTATTTGTATCAAATTTTGCGTAAAAAATTGAATAAAGTGTAACAAAGTGTGTGAAATGTTAACAAAGGCCTATGGTGAGTCTGCTATGAGGACGCCCCAGCACAACAACCGATGAAAACGTGGAAAAAGTGAAAAAAATGGTTATGCACAATAGCCGAATCACAATTAGAGAGGTCGCTGATGATGGCATATCGACTGGATCATGTCATGACATTGTTTCCAATGTTTTGTGTATGAAACGCGTGGCAGCAAAATTCGTTCCAAAATTGTTGAATTTTGAACAAAAACAGCGGCGAATGGAAGTTGCTCAGGAGTCACTAAATGAAGTCAACAACGATGCAGAATTACTGAAACGTATTATAACAGGGGACGAAATATGGATTACGGATATGACGTCGAAACTAAGGCTCAATCATCCCAGTGGAGGCATTCTGGCTCGCCAAGACCGAAAAAGCTCGACAAATGCGGTCGAACGTGAAGGTTATGCTCACCGTGTTCTTCGATATTAATGGCATAGTGCATCAAGAATTCATGCCACCAGGTGAAACGGTCGATAAGGAGTACTACCTACAAGTTCAGCGCCGTTTGCGTGTAGCAATCCGGAAAAAAACGCCCGGATCTGTGGAAAAACAATTCATGGCTTTTGCACCACGATAATGCACCAGCTCACACTTTATTGAATTTTTGGCCAAAAACAGTAGTGTAACGATGCCCCAGCCTCTATATTCGCCAGACATGGCTCCGTGTGACTTTTTCCTATTTCCAAAAATAAAAAGAACCTTAAAGGGCCGTCGTTTTACAGCCGTAGATGACATTAAAAGCGCATCGCTTAAAGAACTAAAGGCTATCTCAAAGATCGAGTTAGAGAAGTGTTTCGAGGATTGGAAGAAGCGCTGGCACAACTGCATAATCTCCAAATAGGACTATTTTGAAGGCGACAACATCAATGTAGAAGAATAAATAAATATTTTGTTCAAAAAATTAAAATTCTCGTTTCTTTCTGAACACACCTAGTACAATTCAATTCTAAGAACTACCCATTTCCAATTCAGTGGAAACTTTCAAAAATCGTACTATTTTCAAACCCGATAAGCCTCCTCACGAACACTTCATCATGGTAGCCTTCATTGCATTACTTCAAAATTAGTGGAGCGCCTACTTCTTTCAAGAATATCTCCAATATTTGAAAAGCATAATACCATTCCATACAACCAATACGGATTAAGAAAATACGATACAATCCATTAACTTGATACAGTCTTCGATTATACTTCACAGGGTTTGAAAATAAGAAATATACTGGTGGAAATATGTCGTGGGTATTAACGCAACACTTGATAAAGTTTGGCATTAAGGTCTTTATTAAGATTATTCTCAGAAGATCAATTTTGTACGGTTCAACAGAGATAAAAATACAAAGAATTGAAGCTGGAAGTCCTTACGGTTCATATTATCAACAGTTTTGTATAACATTTCACCTTCCAGAGGCATAAATATCGTTCGCTAGTTATTCTCACGATACAGACATCACGTTACAAACCAGAAGAAACGACATTAAATCTTCAGTCATACTGAAGATATAAACAACATGGCTTCAAAATTGTAGAGTTGCCGCCTCGGTGGCCTAGTGGATAGCGTACTAGGCTTTCACCCCGAGGACCCGGGTTCGATTCCCGGCCAGGGCTTGGCATTTTCATACGCTATAAATCATCCCATCGTCTGCATTAGCCCAAGTGTGCACAATAGTCGGACGTTCCCTTCTGCGTATTTAAATAACACAGCAATTCCTCAAGAAAATAAAAATATTTGCACCTACACCTTCACAGAATGGCATGGAGCCGTCACGTAAAAACAAAGCGTCTCAAGCTTTTCTATCGATTACTAAATGCTGATCAGTTTTATCTCTACGTCAAAAAATAACAATTTACATAACTCCGCCCACACCAATTTGGTATAAGACATTTGGCTCTGCTAAGAAAAGCAATTTACAAAAGATTCAAACATTTCAATCAAAATTGTTACGATTAATCAGCGAAGCACCTTAACTCTACACACACCTCGAGATGCCATTCATTCAACAGTCCATTTACACTATTTGAGATTTCATAACAAAATTAAAAACGACAGGAATTCACTAGTCAGAACAATTTTTAATAAAACAAGTCCGCAATGAATCCGGCGGCACTGGAACAGATACCTTCTGGACCAATATCACTGTAGATTTGCTAATGGGCAATAAATAATTCATAACTATACATGTTATTTTTTCACATTACATATTATATCATTTGGTTTCTGTGTATACGTGTATTACATATTACACGTTGTAATATATTAAGAGAGATAGCAGACGTTATGAACATGTCAAAAGAACGTGTTTGTCACATATTAAATCAACATTTAGACATGAGAAAGCTGACCACGCGTTGGGTGCCGTGTTTGCTCACGTTAGACCAAAAAAGTGTTCGAATGAACATTTCCAATGCTCTGTTGGCGCAGTTTAGGCGCAATAAATCCCAGTTTTGGCGCCGATTAATTACTGTAGATGAAACTTGGATACACCATTATACGCCCGAAACAAACAGTGGACTGCAAAGGGGGAACCGGCTCCAAAAAAAGCAAAAACTGTTTTTTCGGCTGGGAAAGTGATGGCGACTGTTTTTTGGGATAGTCATGGAGTTATTTTAATCGACTATCTTCAAAAAGGAAAAACCATTACAGGAGCATACTATGCATCATTACTTGACAAGTTGAAGTCAGAACTTGCGGAAAAACGGCCACATTTGCAGAAAAAGAAAATCCTGTTTCACCAAGACAACGCACCGTCTCACACCTCAGCGGTTGCCATGGCGAAAATCCATGAATTATGGTTTGAACTGCTTGACCATCCGCCTTACTCACCAGATCTAGCCCCAAGCGACTTCTTTTTGTTCCCTCATCTAAAAATTGCGCTCGGAGGACAGAGATTTTCGTCAAATGAAGAAGCAATCACCTTCGTGAACAATTATTTTGCAGAGAAAAACGCCGAGTACTCTTTGGATGGGTAACAGAGATGGGAGCATCGCTGGGAGAAGTGTGTAGAGGTACAAGGAGACTACGTTGAAAAATAAAAAAAAAATTCTGAAAAAATTTCTTTATCTTTGGTAGGTCGGAAACTTTTCAGACCACCCTCGTAGAATGGACGTACAACACAATTCTAGGCTTCAAACATGGGCGTCATTATAAATAAACCTATAGTAAGAAAGGGAGTGCGTCACTCGTGGTATACACCGCTATATTGAAGACGAACGTGCGTCACTGTGGACACACCCTCCACGTCGTCGTGAACGTGTTAAAGCCCAAATATCAGACGGCAGACTCCCGAAGTCTAGCCGTATTAATTGTTTCAATAACCCAAGGTAAGATCAGTGTCATAGTTGCAAGCAAGTCATTAACATAGGCATGTTAAACACGTGCTTCCGGAAATAAACGTACACAATGGCAATCAAAGATTGCGGTACAAGTCGTTTGTATTGTTTGATAGTTAGGCAGTCAATATTAAGTTGAATCACACTGGCACAGTGTGAACGATAGTGGTGCTTCTTACTTCACAGTTCTTACTTCACTACAAGCAACAAGCAACTTTGAAATAAAGGGAAAAAGCATAAAAGCAGGTAGAAGAAAATCAGTTAGCAGGCAAACAGCAGGAAAACAGTTTTAGCGCTTGTGGCAACGTTCGAATAGAACGTGGGTATGGTAGTGGGGGAAGTCTGGTCCTTGTTTAACAAATCATAAACCAGTCCAAATGATTTGAAAAAGCAGTTTGTTTGTCGTTTATAGAAAAGCAGTTTTTTTAACAGTTTCGTGCTTTCTGCCCCACCACTAATATATTGTACTTGCTAATAAAACTGAGTTCTGCTAAACAGCTGCTCTCCATAATTACACTACCAATGAATATAAACGTAACACAATGAATATACGTAAACGTTTATATTCAATGATACTACATAACTACCGCAGTAGCACTATATCAAGTTTTACATTCTCCAATAACTTATCGCAAAGTGGCCTATCTGCTGTTAGCATCGACGATAAAACCAGTCAATACGTAAGCACATGTTTATTGCGGAAAGCGTTAACTTTCTATAAACGTAAAATTGAATTAAAATATTAAAACAAAGCTTACCTGAAATACTTTGAATATTTTTGTAGCCAATTAGTCAAATTAAATGTTTATATTAATGTACGACAAAAATGTGTTTTATAACGTTCCAATCGGTTACTGTACAAATATTTTAAGTACACCAAACTCAGATTATCGTTTTTTTTTTTGTGTATTTAACGTCCGACTATTGTGCACACTTGGGCTAATGCAGACAATGGGATGATTTATAGCGTATGAAAATGCCAAACCCTGGCCGGGAATCGAACCCGGATCCTCGGGGTGAAAGCCCAGTACGCTATCAACCGATCAACCGAGGCGGTGAATCAAACCACACAGATCTACTTACCATAAACGATCTTTGTGCCAAGTTTGAATCAAAATTGCAGCAAAATTGCGAACGCGAAAGTACTAACAAGCGCGCGCTTACAAACATCTGTGTGTGTGTGTGTGTGTGTGCGTCTGCGTGTTTGTGTGTGTGTTTGTGTGTGTGTGTTTGTGTGTGTGCGTGTGCATGTTTGTGTGCGTGTGTGTGCGTGTGTGTGCGTGTTTGTGTGTGTGCGTGTTTGTGTGTGTGTTTGTGTGTGCGTGTGCGTGTGTGTGTGTGTGTGTGCGCGCGCGCGTCTGTGTGTGTATGCATGCGTGTGTGTGTGTGTGTGTGTGTGTGTGTGTGTGTGTGTGCGCGCGCGCGCGTGTGTGTCTGTCTGTCTGTGTGTGCGCGTGTGTCTGTGTGTGTGTCTGTGCGTGTGTGTGTGTGTGTGTGCGTGTGTGTGTGTTTTAGCACTCTCATTTTTTTCGCAATTTCGATCTGATTTGATTCAAACTTGGCACAAAATTCGAATGATTTTTAGTAACAGCTTAAGTGTATTACCCAGGAAAATCCATTTAAATATTCCGAATGGCAACCATTTCAAATTTTAAAAAAATCACAACTTGTATTGTCTTTTATTATTTTTTTTACTGAAACTAGTTACGATCAGTTTAAATTTGGATAGTAAAATAAATACAGTCCAGGTTAACCCATCGACGTTCCCAGTCAGCCTACTGCAAGTTCAAAGGGTTTAATCCTCTCCTATATTTTTCTTCTTTTTTTTAAGGCGAAAAGCACAATCAGGCTGTTATCGCCTCCTTAATTGTGAAACCGTGTACTTGGCTTTCACCTCGAGGACCCGAGTTCGATTCCCGGCCAGGACTTGGCATTTTCATAAGCTGTAAATCATCCCACGGCGGCAAAAAAATGTGAAATGTGAAAATTAAAAATGTAAATTTAATTAATTTTGGTTTTGTAATGAATTGTGGTGTTATAGACAATTACAAATTATGAAGTTATTATTTTTTTAGGGAAAACACAAAATGACCAGCCAGGCTATGTTTTATGAACGTTTCTTTCTAGCTTTATTAGTATCACCTCCCGTATAATGTGACGCGTATGTACACTGTACTGGACATGAACATGGTGCAGTGCTATAAAGTCAAAGTGTAGCCAGTAATGAATGGCTATTTATTAGAATTGCTGATAAATCACGGTTAGCCGAGATAAACGAGAGGCCCGCATTGGGAAGCCACACTTCATCGCTTCACCCAGTCCTTCCTTATCTGTGCGCGAACTATTGAGGATTGTTATCGGTAAAATAGACATGCCACTTCCTCTTTCTAAAATTTTCACCTTAAATTTAATGATTTTTTTTTCTTTAACGTCCGACTATTGTGCACACTTGGGCTAATGCAGACGATAGGATGATTTATAGCGTATGAAAATGCCAAGCCCTCGCCGGGAATCGAACCCGGGTCCTCGGGGTTGAAAGCCTAGTACGCTATCCACTTGGCCACCGAGGCGGTGAATCAAACCACACAGATCCACTTACCATAAACGATCTTGGTGCCAAGTTTGAATCAAAATCGGAGCAAAATTGCGAACGCGAACGTACTAACAAGCGCGCGCTTACAAACATCACTGTGTGTGTGTGTGTGTGTGTGTGTGTGTGCGCGCGCGTGTTTGTGTGGTGCGCGCGCGCGCGTGTGTGTGTGTGCGTGCGTGCGTGTGTGTGTGTGTGTGTGTGGTGTGTGTGTGCGCGTGCGCGCGCTCTCGCGCGTGTGTGTGCGCGTGCGTGTGTGTGTGGTGTGTGTGTGTGTGTGTGTGTGTGTGTGTGTGTGTGTGTGTGTTTGTGTGTGTGTGTGTGTGTGTGTGTGTGTGTGTGTGTGTGTGTGTGTGTGTGTGTGTGTGTGTGTGTGTGTGTGTTTGTGTGTGTGTTTTTGTGTGTAGTGTGTGTGTGTGTGTGTGTGTGTGTGTGTGTGTGTGTGTGTTTTGTGTGTGTGATATGTGTGTTTGTGCGTGTGATATGTGTGTTTGTGTTTGTGTGTGTGTTTGTTTGTGTGTGTGTTGTGTGTGTGTGTGTGTGCGTTCGTGTGTGTGGTGTGTGTGTGCGCGCGCGTTCGTGTGTGTGTGTGTGTGTGGTGCGTTCGTGTGTGTGTGTGTGTACGATACTTTAAAATGATCTAGAGATCAGTACCGTTGCTCATTTCAAGGTCACGAGTCTGGCTTACCATGACGGACCCTCCAAATAGCTCATTTCCCCGATGAAACGCGCTAAAAATTCTACTCGAAGTACATAAATCGAAATCAAAACAAAGCCAGTCAGCGATCACCGTTTATTTTCGTTCCATATTTTTACACTCTCGAGTTATAAATCAGGAACCGAAGTGGAACAGTTCGGCCGATTTCACGGTATTTATCGACAGCATCATAAACGATTCTTAGTTGTTTTTTTTTAATAATCGAAGCGAGAAGGTTTTTGCACCGGTTAATGTGTTTCTCTGTAAACAGAGCCGTGCAAATTTCACGGAGTTCATGTAAATCGGCTTATCTGTCCGAGACAAACAACAGCGAGCATAACGATCCCATTGTGTGCGATACGCCGTAGTAGCGTACCGGTGTGCAGAAATACATATGCAGTAGACGCTTGACGCTTACGTGTCTTGCAGCACGTAGACCTACGCGACAAACGTCTGTGGGCTCACAAAAACCGTTTGTGCTCCTTATTTTTACGATTACACTTACAGAAAGTATGGTGATCGTCGAAAAAAATGAATTTCGGGAATAAATGTGGATACAGTATAGTTTCCGGTACCTGTATGAAAACGCTTGAAATAAACGAACTGATGTTTTTTCGCATGTTTTTATTATTTCTCAACACCATTTATATTAAAGTTTGCCACTCATTTAGTTTTTAAACCTAAAAATGCTTTAAAATAAGCACACATAAGCACCATAACATGTACGAGGTGTGTTCAGAAAGTAACGAGAATTTTTAAATTTCGCGGGCTTGGAGAGTCCGATTGTCAAACATTTTTTTATATGTTGGTATACATGCCCTTGAAGTATGATAAAACTATCAGCTGTTTTCATTGTTGACTTTGTCTGTGACAGCCACTAAGGTTAGACGTGTTTTTTATGTATATCCAAATTACACTTCAATATAATGTGGAAGTGTAAAATGTTAATATACGCAAATTTTAATGCTGATTATGATCAAATCAGACTTTCAAAAAGGATAAGGTAAACAAAAATACTTTTGGAAATTTGCTTCTGTCACGTCAGCGAGACAGCATTAGGTATAACAAAGCAGGGCATTGTTAGGTAATAGGCTATCAATATGTTTTCAGTATTAGGATAAAGTGGAGATTGTCAAACATTTTTTTTATATGTTGGTATACATGCCCTTGAAGTATGATAAAACTATCAGCTGTTTTCATTGTTGACTTTGTCTGTGGCAGCCACTAAGGTTAGACGTGTTATTTATGTATATCCAAATTACACTTCAATATAATTTGGTAGTGTAAAATGTTAATATACGCAAATTTTAATGCTGATTATGATCAAATCAGACTTTCAAAAAGGATAAGGTAAACAAAAATACTTTTGGAAATTCGCTTCTGTCACGTCAGCGAGACAGCATTAGGTATAACAAAGCAGGGCATTGTTAGGTAATAGGCTATCAATATGTTTTCAGTATTAGGATAAAGTGGAGATTGTCAAACATTTTTTTTATATGTTGGTATACATGCCCTTGAAGTATGATAAAACTATCAGCTGTTTTCATTGTTGACTTTGTCTGTGGCAGCCACTAAGGTTAGACGTGTTATTTATGTATATCCAAATTACACTTCAATATAATTTGGTAGTGTAAAATGTTAATATACGCAAATTTTAATGCTGATTATGATCAAATCAGACTTTCAAAAAGGATAAGGTAAACAAAAATACTTTTGGAAATTCGCTTCTGTCACGTCAGCGAGACAGCATTAGGTATAACAAAGCAGGGCATTGTTAGGTAATAGGCTATCAATATGTTTTCAGTATTAGGATAAAGTGGAGATTGTCAAACATTTTTTTTATATGTTGGTATACATGCCCTTGAAGTATGATAAAACTATCAGCTGTTTTCATTGTTGACTTTGTCTGTGGCAGCCACTAAGGTTAGACGTGTTATTTATGTATATCCAAATTACACTTCAATATAATTTGGTAGTGTAAAATGTTAATATACGCAAATTTTAATGCTGATTATGATCAAATCAGACTTTCAAAAAGGATAAGGTAAACAAAAATACTTTTGAAATTCGCTTCTGTCACGTCAGCGAGACAGCATTAGGTATAACAAAGCAGGGCATTGTTAGGTAATAGGCTATCAATTTGTTTTCAGTATTAGGATAAAGTGGAGATTGTCAAACATTTTTTTTATATGTTGGTATACATGCCCTTGAAGTATGATAAAACTTTCACCTGTTTTAATTGTTGACTTTGTGACAGCCACTAAGGTTAGACGTGTTTTTTATGTATATCCAAATTACACTTCAATATACTTTGGTAGTGTAAAATGTTAATATACGCAAATTTTAATGCTGATTATGATCAAATCAGACTTTCAAAAAGGATAAGGTAAACAAAAATACTTTTGGAAATTTGCTTCTGTCACGTCAGCGAGACAGCATTAGGTATAACAAAGCAGGGCATTGTTAGGTAATAGGCTATCAATATGTTTTCGGTATTAGGATAAAGTGGAGGCATAAATACACTTGAACTCTATTATTCTGTGATTTAATGTGAGCCATTACGGTTACGTCTCTTCAGATAAAGTTTAAAGCCACACAAAAATTCTCCGGATCTCTTCAACTCGGCCTAATTATCTTGGTTAAAGTGTCATCGCCCAAAGAAGAGTTACACATCCGTTATCAGCTGTGATAACGCAATCTCGTTTACTCGTGTAAACAATACACATAAAAACCACGAACGGTGTTTTTTCGTTTGACGTTTTTCCCGCCGCAAATCTTTGATAACACAGCGCGCAACTGTGTCGCTTATATGTTTTTTATTAAAAATTACGGTAGTCGTATAAAAATAAAATCATCCAAAAATCCGGTACGGAGCCTACCAACAAGAACTGGAAAATCAATTCATCAGACCTTGCTAAAATTTTAGTCATACGGTCTTATCACCCAAAAATCCGGTACGGAGCCTACCAACAAGAACTGGAAAATCAATTCATCAGACCTTGCTAAAATTTTAGTCATACGGTCTTATCACCCAAAAATCCGGTACGGAGCCTACCAACAAGAACTGGAAAATCAATTCATCAGACCTTGCTAAAATTTTAGTCATACGGTCTTATCACCCAAAAATCCGGTACGGAGCCTACCAACAAGAACTGGAAAATCAATTCATCAGACCTTGCTAAAATTTTAGTCATACGGTCTTATCACCCAAAAATCCGGTACGGAGCCTACCAACAAGAACTGGAAAATCAATTCATCAGACCTTGCTAAAATTTTAGTCATACGGTCTTATCACCCAAAAATCCGGTACGGAGCCTACCAACAAGAACTGGAAAATCAATTCATCAGACCTTGCTAAAATTGTAGTCATACGGTCATATGCATATCTCAAGTCAGTGTAAACGTATTTTAAAAAACAGAAATTTACGGGTCGGGGATAAATCGAAAACCCCAAAAATACACCCTGGCCGCCGAGAAGTTTGTTTTCAATTTACTCCTGAACTGTAATACAGCTTACTGGCATTACCCGTCGCGGCTTCGCCCACGGAACTTAAAACTTTTTCAGTAATATAATAATTTAGAAACATAAAAAAATATATTAATAAAAGCGTGATTTTGCAATTTACCAAGGACACATACAACAAGAAGTCCCTCTCCTGGAATACAAAGATAAGGCATTATCATACGGTAATTAAACCAGAAGCCTTATATGCAGCTGAAACATTATCTCTCACAACCCAGGGCCCACTTGAAAGGCTAGAGATCAAAGAAAGATATTACGAAAAATCTTAGGCCCCAAATTCCGTAACAACCAATTACTCCACATCAGTAATGAAACCCTTTACCAAAAAACTGAAACACTATCAGATACAATAAGAAAAAGGAGAATTGATTTTTATGGGCACATCCTCCGAATGGACAAAAATAGACTAACCAAAAAAATATTTGATTACTTTAACAGTAGAAGGGCCAAACCACTTTGGTTTAGAGAAACAGAGAAGGACATAACAGAACTGCAGATCACTGACACTATGCTCATGGACAGAACAGCCAAAACAATAACAAGAAGCAAGGGTTCCAAGGCAAAGTCAAATCCAAGCGAACGATCCAAATCTCTGACGAAGAAAGAAAAGCAAGATCACAACGAATGAAGCAATACTGGGCTACGTGGAAGGCACAGAACATTAAAAAGTGATTGATTTAGTGTACCCCAAAGTTGGGTGAAACAAATAAAGAGAGAAAAGCGTGATTATCTAAACTCATGATTATTTTACAGTGAATATGAAAAAATATTATAACCTGAATATATTGTTTTATTGTCTTCAAACGTGTTCCATTCGAATTTAAGAAAATCTGATAAAAAATATTTTTCTCCAATACAAACATTTATACCTCTTTTATAATTCTGTCCTTTTAGGGGATGAATTCGGTGGGGGGGATGCTGAATTATTTGTATTATAATTTGTGTTTTAGAATATTTTGTTTACTTTTAAGAAAAGCCGATAAAAAATATTTTTCTCCAATGAAAACACTCTTTTTCTCCAACTATACCTCTTTTTTACATTTTTATTATTTTAGGGGATGAATTCGGAAAAATGTTGAAATTCGAGAAATGTTACTTATATTTAAGAGTGATTATGTTACGTTTTAAGAATGTGAGACGAAAAACATATTTTTCCAATAAAAACTGTTGTACGTCATTTTTATCTCTTTAGGGGGTGCATACTGAAAAATCGTTTTCCAGTGCACAGCTACATGTGGTGGTAACCCTAAAAATTTCAAATCCTTAGCTATAGTCTCGGCTATACTTTGATTATTAAAGTTGGACTGGGTAAGTAGTTTAATGGCGTAAAAATCAAAATTTTGCAAAATCCTTTCTTAGTGTACCTTGACATTTTTGTAAGAAGGTATCCTGAAAATTTCAAGTCTCTAGCTATAATAGTATTGGCTGTACGTTGTTTATTAAATTTGTACTGGGTAAGTACTTTAATGACGTCAAAATCAAAATTTTGCAAAATTCCTTTCTTGGTACGCGCTTATATATTAAAACGAAGGTATCCTCAAAATTTCAAGCCTCTAGGTTTTATAGTTTGGGCTGTACGTTGATCAGTCAGTCAGTCAGGACATTGCCTCATATATATATATATATATATATATATATATATATATATATATGTATGTATTTATTTGAAGCAAAGCTTTTAATATTAGCTTTGGCAAGAGGCGTGCCGATCGGAAGAATGTAACGGAAATACGGAACGAACGAGCAAACGAATTTCGTCTCTATTTCTGTTTCTTTCTTTTTCTTCCTCTTTTTCAAAAACAGTACACGCGTATTATATGAATACGTTGTATTGCTTTGGTTTCGGTATTTTTCCTTAGTTGAAGAACACGTGCTCGTTGTAATACATTCGAAATTAATACAAACGTTAATAATAATTGTTAGTGTTTAACAACATAACCTAAAACTTATTACAGCCTATCAGCTGTTCAATGAAATCAGCTGATCGTTATGAATTAATACAAAACAGCCGATTGTTTACTATCACTCTAATTACATATTCGGAAAATAAATGTATTATTAACAAAAGCTTCATTTCTGTTGGTAACTCCCCGAGTTCCACACGTGTACTTTTTTTAAAATTTGGTACAATGACCAAGTAATGAGTCTTTATATGACCAAGAATTTAACTTTCATACAAAACCGTGTTCGGAACTTAACACAATTCTACTTCGATACAAGGCCGTGCTAGTTACGTTCTTAGTGATTTAAAAAAGAAGTTTCTATCGTTTCTTTATTAATAACACGCATATTTTAGCGATGAAAAACAAGTTAGCTACTTTCGCGCGAATCATTTTTACTTTCGATTTTTTCAAACTTCCCGTACTTTATGTATTTGAAATATAAATACGTAGTACCCAAAATATAAATGTACGTAAAATAAGTACCTAAAACTATAAATTAAATGAGTTTTATTAATAATTAAAATAATTGAACTTTTTTAAATTACTCTAAGAACCTAAGTTCTGCATTAAAGTAGAATGCGTTAAGAAGTTTTGTAATGAAGTTTTTCGCGTGTACCAAAAACCGAGGTACTTGGGATAATGAACAAGTACCTCGAAATCTAATGGACCGATTTTGCACATTTTTGCCGCCAGCTTGCGCACGATGTTTTGGAGAAAATAATTAAATGTGAGAAAGTTTTCCTAATGTTTTTGTGCAATATTTACTTTATAAAATAGGCTGCGAAAGACAATGCATTAAAGCTATTTCCAAAATAGATTTATTTGTATGCCAAATTTGAACACAATCGGACCTAAACTGCGCCGCGACAGGTGTACACACACCGCGCGCGCGCGCACACACACACACACACACACACACACACACACACACACACAGACACACACACACCGCGCGCGCGCACGCGCACACGCGCACACAGACACACACACACCGCGCGCGCACGCGCACACGCACACACTACACACACGCGCGCGCACCTCACACGCATACCGCGCGCGCACACACAAACACCGCACACACACACACACACACACACATACCGCATACATACACACACACCACGCGCGCGCCGCACACACACGCGCGCGCACACACACATACTGCACACACGCACACACACACACGCGCACACACGCACACACACACACACACACACACACACACACACACACACACACACACACACACACACACACACACACACACACACACACACACACACACACACACACACACACACACACACACACACACACACACACACACACACACACACACACACACACACACACACACACACACACACACACACACACACACACACACACACACACACACACACACACACACATACACACACACACGGTATTAAAGATATAATACTGAATTCACTTTCTTATATCCACTTATAATTTACATCACATCACATTAAGTGAACTGTATCATTTTAACAAGTCAGGAAAACAGTTAATTTCTTCCCATTCTTTTTCCAAACGATAGGCAATAACTCTCGATTCAGACTATGGGAAAACGTTAACCTACTGCGCAGGCGCCATCATGTAACCTGTGTGTTGTAAACATAAAATCAGTCTCAATTAACCAAAGATATATGTAAACAGAAAGTGAAGGGAACTGAGTAGGCTCACCATCTGTTACAGCTACTTACTTGCTGTTATATCAGATCAGTACAAACACAAGTCGGCGTAAATATATGGCGAACATATGCACGAAATATGTTTTTTGATATCGGTTACACGTACTTATGATACGTTACTGTTCTGTGTTACTGCGGTGGAACCTGTTGACCCAGCCGGTAAGGACTTTCAACTCGACTGTGATGTAACTCGTAACGTGCCACCTGGGTGTTATTTTAGGTTCCTTAAGCGTAACCCGTCAACCCCGTACAAATCTAAATCAACATTAACAATCACCGTATGATCTGTTAATGAAAAAATAGGGTTTTTCAAAATTTGTTTTTAAGCGAAGTTTTTAATGTTAGCTTTGGCTAGAAGAGTGAATAGAAAAATGTCGGCCGAACGGAAGAATGTAACGGAAATGTAAAACGAACGAGCAACGAATTTCGTCTCTATTTCTGTCTGTTTTTCTTCCTCATTTTCGATAACAGTACACGCGTATTATACGAAAACGTTATGTAACCCTTTATAATACATTCGAAATTGGACCTTTCGAGACATGGTTCAAAACTGGAAGATAAAGTCGGTTGTGCATTTTACACATTAGGGCAAACGTGTAAGTATGGATTACCCTCAATTTGTAGTGTCTTTACTGCTGAACTGTTTTCTATCATGAAGGCTTTGAACACTGTTGTATCCAATTCTGCTCATTATCTTGTGTGTTCCGATTCGAAAAGTGCACTCCAGGCTATCCAGGATATGTATTCGGTAAATCCTTAGTTCAAGATATTTTGTGCCGTATTCGCAGCCTTGAACTACGAGGTGTTGGAGTAACATTTTGCTGGATACCTGGCCACTGCGGGATAATTGGAAACACTAGAGCGGATATTGCAGCAAAGGAAGCAACTATGCTGCCGCCAAGCACGCACCGTGTATTTTGTTCAGACTACCTTTCCAAAATAAAACAATTACTTCGATTGCGTTGGGAAGATGAATGGACAGCCTTGGACAATAACAAATTGAGGGTAATTAAACATACTGTTCGCCCTTGGGGGACGTCTCTAAGAACAAGTCGTAGGGAGGAGGTTGTCGTTACACGCCTCCGCATTGGTCACTCGTTGTTGACACATGGTTTTTTAATGGGACGCGGGGAGCCACCTATATGTCAACTTTGTGGAGAAACAATCACAATCAAACACTTGATGTTAGACTGCGATTGCTTGAGAACCATGCGTTTAACATATGGATTAGGAAACTGTATGCAGGCGATCTTGGGGGACGATTCGGCGACCATTGATCGCGTTTTGGCCTTCCTGAGACGCTTGCATATATATCTTCTTTCTTTCTTTCATCCGGATCACCCACTTTGGGGTACGCCAAATCAATTACTTTGATGTGCGTTAGCTGCCCTCCGCTGTATCCAATACTGCTTCATTCTATCCGAGGCTGCCTTCCTTCTTTCATCCGAGACTGCCCCGCCCCTTTTAGATGTTGGTTTTTCTTGGAACCTTAGGTTTTCATTATGTAAAAGTTTTCGCAGTTTAAGTACATCGTCAATCATCTCATCTGATATCGCCAGCTCAGTTAAGTCTTCCTGGACCCGCCTGAACCAATTACTCTTCGTTTTCCGATCTCTGAAGAAAGCAAAGATCCGCCTAGTAAGTCTACTGCTGTTCATCCTACTAATATGGCCATAAAAACTAAGTCGTCTTTTCCTCATGCTATCTGAGAGTCTCTCAATTTTGAGATACAGGTTTTTATTAGAAATCAACTTTACTTCATTATTTCTAAAGTTTTGGCCCAATATCTTCCTTATTAACTTTCTTTCCTTCTTCTCCAGGTTGTCCAGTAATCCCTTATTATTGAGTGTAAGAGTTTCAGATGCATATAAAGCCTCTGGTTTGATCACAGTTTTATAATGCTTAAGTTTGGAATTCCAGAATAACGATTTCTTGTTATACACCTCTTTGATAATTGAAAGGCCAATTCCATTTTACACATCCTGGATTCCAATGCTCTCTTTTCTAAGGCGTTCCAGCTGATCCATTCACCCAGATATTTGAAGTGGTCAACTCTCTCGATTTTATGATTTTTATTGATATATATGATGCATATATATCAATATATTTAATTTTTTTTTTTTAGTATTTATATATTCTTTATAGTTTATAATTTTGTTAACTAGTTTTAGGAAATTTTATTTTTTCAAAATATTTATTATCTTCCTGTTTAATTAGGACCCCTTTACAGTCCACCTTTGTATTGTTTTGTTTTTAAGTTATTTATTCTTGTTATCTAGTTTGTAAGTAATGTTACGTTTTATCGCTCTGTTGTTTCTTTTCTCTAGTAGTAGTACTTAGGCGATGATAGCCTTAATGTGCTTTTCGCCTTAAAAAAAAAAAAAAAAAAAAAATCGAAATTAATATAAACGTTTATAATTGCTCCGCTCCTTTTATTACCGTTTATAATAACCAATCCTTAGGGATAGAAACACTAGATTAAAATTTAAAGAAGGAACAAAAAGAGTTGTCCTTTTACTCGGAGGAAGTTAGACTACAGAGATCTATAAGACCGAAAAAGTATTGGGAGAATCTCAAAAACCTAAAAGAATCAAAGTTGAAAGCCCAAAGGAACCAAAATTGACAACCTGGAACTTATTATAGCCTATCAGCTGTTCAGTGAAATCAGCTGATCGTTACGAATTAATATAAAACAAAACTACAGTAAATAATATGTAAGCTAGGTTCACGTACTTATTTTGAACAAAACAAGATATTTGTAAACATATGTACAAACTAATTATATATTCAGCAAAGATAAAACACGATATTCTCTTCTGTCGCTAACTCCACGAGTTCAACTCGTGTACTTTTAGTTTACACTTGCAATAATAACGATACAGTAGTCATGCATTGATATTTAAAATCTGTTTTAACAATTTCGATCTAATGTCGTCCTTACCTGCTGCCGCAATATTTTCCGAAAATCGTTTATCAGACTTTAATGAAATGTTTATTGGTTCAATCTCGTTACGGTTTGAGAGTAAGCGGGCGAAACCAAAAATAAATTCTGACCACCGTCGGGTTTGTTCTGTTATTTTCACTTTCTTTATACTTCGTATAGTGAGGAACTAAAAATTAATTGAAACAAATATCTACAACGCTTTCACAAAAACTTTTCAAAAATTAAATTTCAGCTTAAAGTCATTTAAATTTAAACAGAAATGTAGTCTAAAATAAAACATAAAAACATAGGCGTATTCGCTTTGACTGTTTTATAGTATTACGGTTTTAATTTAATTTTTGTTAGAAATATTACTTTTATAATTTACGAATTTCCCATTAAGAAATAATTGGAGTTTTTTCTTTCTTAGGGTACATACTTTATGCGCCAGTTAAATTGATATGGGCAGGGGATCGGCGTTACGGAAACGTTAAAATAACGGCAGTAACTGCGTCTCGAACCCACGACCTTGAAATGCGCAATTCAAACGCGCAGTACTTTTAAAAATTTACATATATAAAATCGGCGATGATAACCTTAACGGTTTTTCGCCGGAAAAAAAATACATATATAAAATTTGTTTATCAGTTTCAAAATGGCGGCTGCAGCTTTCTAGAGCCAATTATGCAGCAAAAGAACGAATAGGAAATTAGGAAATGTTTCAAGCCTTCATTTAGAAAAGGGAGAATGGGATTTGCCCAGAGGGTTTCACTTCTGGTCAAACAAAACCAGGGACATTACGTTAGTAGCACTCTACTTCTACCTCGATGACAGAAGAATAAACGCGGAATTTTCTTCCGCAGCTGGAGAGTTGTGGTTGATAAACGGGGTGCTTACACCCAAACGTTCAGTGGTATTCTGGTTTTTAGAGGGATCTCCAAAACCTCTAGACTTCTCTGCCGTTACCTGGAGGGTGTATTCATGGATGGATACTGCATAATATTCAAGAACGAGCTTGTTTGTTCGAGGCACGAGTAAAGAAAGTCTTCCAGTCTTTAGGTGAGGGTGAATTAACGGAAACTGTGGGCAACCTATACTCAGGTTGGTCATAGGAGTTTCACTGCTAATTTTTTTAGGTAGCAAAAAACTTCAATATGGCTTAGATGCCTTAGGAAAGCTTGCAGAAACATTCCTGCAAAAACATTCTTACAAAAAAAAATTTCGGGATGTTGTTCAGCGTTAGAAGAAATTGGGGTAATTTTAAAATTCAGTTAAACAACATAAAAATTGTAATCCAACAAACTGGTTCCTGGTTGAAGATCTCCGGTGATTGGGCTGTTACTGCTTGCTTGAGTGTGGTTTCGACCCAACGTATGGTCGGATAAAAAGGAACCAGCGTCATTAATAAACGTATAATGAAACAACTTGCGTATTGATTTCCCAACAAATGAAGTTAGCCGGCGTTATTAAAATAGTTAAGTACTGACGAAATATCTGGGTTAAAGAAGCCTTACAAAACCTAATTCCCCTAATCTTAAGGGCAACTTATTATTGCCTTATCTGTTACTGACACGAGATAGGCCTGCTTAAATCCCTACAAGATTTCTTAAGCTGAATGAATACTGTATATTAATTATTATACTATACGACAGACACGTTAACGAATTGGAAATGTTCTATCGGAGTGGCCATCATGGTAAGATCCCAGACTTAGGAGAGTGAAATGTGCGATTTTATTGACTTTTAGTGTACGCTATTAGAAAAGTCGTTAAAAATTTTATTTGTACGTGTACAGGTAGCCTGTGTGTGTGTGTGTGTGTGTGTGTGTGTGTGTGTGTGCGTGCGTGCGCGTGTGCGTGCGCGCGTGTGCGTGCGCGCGCGCGCCATCTTAAAACGAAAGTAAATAAGGAAAAGTTTTAAACATGTCATTTGGGTCTCATACAAGATATCTTCTTACCAAATTTCAAAACAATCGGTTACTACGTTTTGGCTAACCCTGCTTACACTAGTTATTGTAAATAGGCCAGCTTCTTGAAACGGAAGTGAGTGGAAAAAGTCTTACACGTACATATTTCGGGCTTTATACAAGGTACCTTCTTATCATTTCAAAACAATCGGTGAACGCTTTTGGCTAAAACTGCGTACACTATTACAAATCAGAGGCTGCCATCTTGAAACAGAAGTGAATGGGAAAAATCAGACACGTCGTTTAGGCTTTATACAAGGTACCTCCACATTTCAAAACAGTCGGTCAATGCGTTTAGTCAAAACTGCTTAACAAACCCACAAACCAAATGCCGAATGGTAAAAAACCTTCTGAAAATGTTGGTAAATTTTTCACACTTTTGCCGAGATCCATAAATACAAAAATACGCAAATTATAAAAAAATACTAAAAAACAATTTTTAGTTTTGGTACAAAAACTAGGTTGATAAATTTGTCGAAATTTGTGTGACCCAACATGTCGAAACTACAGAGGGAAACGAATTGTGAACATGAAAACGAACTTTCCAGACGTGTATGTTCTATGTAAACAAGGGTAATGTTCACTTAAATATTTAATTTAATCTAATTGGAAATTTTAAAATCCAACTTCGACATGTTATTTTATCTTTTTCTGTCCACCTATGTAAAAACTTTCAGTTCTCTGCATGCTATAGATTTGGCTGTACATCACACGCGCGCACACATGCACACACTCTCACAAGCGCGTGTGCGCGCACACACACACTGCATTATTAATATTTATGCAGAAGACGGTACACTACTGTCTGGTTGACCTTTACAAACCCCTGTTTAGTACTTAGTTAAAAAAACAGTAGATAGAATAACAGTATAAAATAAAAAATAATAATAACTGCCACAATTTTTTTAGGTGAAACTTAAAAGGTTACACTGTAAATCAAATCACTTTTCTCCTCTTCTGAGGCGAAAAACCAATATGGTTATTATTGCCTAGTGATTTTTTTTAACATGCAACATAACAACGTGCTCATTCAACGTTAGATGAGACAGGAAATAAATAACCCTTAATAACAAACACCTAACGCTTAAGAACAGAACAAAGCATAATATAAACTCACAAACTAATTAACAATAAAAGTAAACAAATTAAACACAATAAAAGATAGAAACAATTTACAGTGAAAGGCTGAAAATGGCTCCTTGATACTTAAAAATGAGTTACGATTACACTGCATTACATTTCCTCAAATCCAAATACTACTGATACACGCCATTTATGTAGTCACAGATTGGAACCACATGTCTCATTAGACCCCAGTTACAGGCTCCCAACAGCCCAAACCCAACACCCATGTGTTTACCAGGCATCTATAAGCTATTTGGCCCCAGAACGTTTCCATAAGAAGTCTCCTACAATGTTAAACACACACCAGGGTGTACATACTGGGCTCAAAACCGAAAAACATATTGTAAATCTGTGTGTGTTAACTCGGCCACAGGTGTACCACGAGATGTTAAACTCGTTGGTTAACTAAAAAAATTTAGATATGGTGGGTAGGACCTATTATAGGCCTGACTAAGGATTGTATAAATACAAATCTAACAAATTTGTGTACAACTTCTAGCTACAGCAAAGGATTAATACTGCTTTAACAATTGGTCTGTAAAACTTCAGCCTGGGCTGGGTTCTTACTGTAAATGTAGGACACAACTCGTACATAATCCTATATTATTTAGGTCTATCAGCGAGTTCCAATAGTTTAAATGAATTATTTTGCTTTCCTGATTTAGTACTACCTACTGATATGTAACTAGCCTAGTTAACACATGTCATGTGATCATTTCTTAATATATGAAGTTGAAATTAAATTTAAACAATTTTAAATTAAAAATGTTATTACCAAATTTATAAATAGGCCTAATATGTTTAATTCAGAAAACAATTTCCCTGTCAACATTTCTAAAAACATGGCTATTTTTTGTTGTAATTGTTAGAAGATTGTGATGCTATTTATATAAAATACTGTGACCAAAATTCAGAGTTATAATGTTTTCATACACTAAATGTAAGTACGGTATGGTGGGGAGAGAAAATAGGCCAGAACACACTTTTACTTTTAAGTTTGGGAGTGCAATAAAGGAACCAGTATCTGGCAAATAAAAAAAATAACAAACTTGTAAATAGTTGGCTATTTATTGTTTATAGTGCAAAGAACTGACCCCCCCCAAAAAAAAAGGCAGACAAAAATGGAAGGGGCACAAAGGAGGATAGGACTTAATGACATGTGCAGGACTTAATGACATAGGACTTAAATGACAATCTAGTATAGCATAACCCCATGGAACCCCTTTAAAGAGGCCTGCTTCCTCATGGGTTCAGTTGATATCATAGGCTACAACACTGTTATAACAAAAAAAAACAGTGTGGAGCAGTAGGGCATATCACTAACATTCTTAGAAATTGCCAAGAAAGAGCTATTAACTTTGCCCTTTTATGTGAATAAACCACATGAGGAGTAAGAAGGGAGTTGAACTAAAGAGTGGCAGTTTGGGTATGGGTACTTAGCTTCACCAGTCTCACTTTGTTATGATGTCTATAAAAAATACATGCAAAGAAAGTTTAATATTATTATATTTTGGTATAAGTGAATCTTTCATTTCATTAAAGTCTCGTTAGCGCATAAATACTATACCTATATTCTTTATGTCTGTTACATTAGTATTTTTGTAAATGTTAGCCTAAACAGTATGTAGTACTTACATGCAAATGTAGAAAACTGAATGATATTTACTCATTTTTTTAAAAGACAGTAACTTAGACCTAAATAGTTAGTTGATAAGTTAAGCCTATTTTATAACACAGGCCTACTATAAAATACAAGTTCAATATAGGCTTAAACATTTCTAATTTGGCTATTATGATTCTTCTTCTTAGTATACCATCTCTTTAAAAAAATGTTAGTGTTAATGACCATAAACTTTTTTTATTATTACTGGTAACTTATGCTGATAAAGAGGAAGCTTGGATCTTGAAAAGAGTTGCTACTATAAATCCATTAAATTATTAATTATTGTTCATAAAAAATTAAAACTAACTGTGATTTGTTCAAATTTCAGCCTATTCATTAAGTATAGTACTACAAACTCATGGAACTACCAAAATCTCAAAATTGAAACAAATTTTTCTACTGGCGCTACAGGATTCTTCTTCGTATTGTGAGAATGTAAAAAAATATTTGTCACAGGCACTGTATTTTAAAATGAAAATTAAAAAAAGTTATCCAGTTATCACTTTTTCACTAGAACTAAACAGTTCTTTTACCCGAGTTTTTTTTTTTTTGTAACACTCAGGTATTTTCGAACCTGGATCTGTGCATAGCTGAGAGAAAGAGCTAGTTTCCTTTGTATTATTTTAGACAAAAACAATGCACAAATCAGGACAATTTTGGTTCTCTTCAAATTTTTGTTTTTGCCTACAGCAAGTTGATACAGTAAATAAACCATAACCTACATTACAGAATTTAAACATTGAGCAAAACTAATTTTTCTATTTATCTGTATTGTATTAAAAAAAATAATCTCAAAATCAAGTCACTTTTGACAATCATTTCAAAGTATTAACCTATGTTCAAATGTTCATGTTCAAAAATTAGACTACATATTTTGACCTAAGCTGTAATTTGGACATTTTCAACATTCCATAAAATTTTGTTCTTTTTTAATTTAATTAAGTTTTAGATATAACACAACAGTTTTTAATTTAGCTTATTTTAGAACTATTTACTTCACAGAACTACTTTTGTGATTGTTATACTGTACTTATTCATTAAAATAATTTACTTCTTGGTTTAAATGATTAGGCAATAATTTTATTATTGTACATAATTAAATGCCCTAAACAGAATTACCATAATTAGATTGTACTTCCTGTCCTTTTAATTACTTTAAAATTACATAGGCTATATACGAAAACTGTGGTACGATTGTACTTTATTGTATAGGGCCTTTGTAAACTATTTACTATTTAATTCTAAGTAACTTGTGTCATATTTAAAGGATATAATTTTAATCTAGAATTTCCAACTCATTTGGCAGAAAATCAAGCAGGTTCTATCAACTAGAAAATTAAACTATCATTCATTACCTTCGATAGTTTTCCCGTTCTTTAATCCTGTTTCTGAAGTCTGTATCTTAACTGATGAATACACATTTTTAACGGATTAAACACTTTGAACGCTGAAAACATACCGAAACAACTTAATTTACCACAATTCACTCAAAATTACTAATGATACATTTATAAATTATGTAAATATCAACCTAACAAAAAAATGTAAACAAGCACCCCATGTGATTTTAAACTCAACATTTCAAATACAGCCTTCCAGCACAAACTCAACACAGAACTGGTGGTTTCAATATAACTTTATAAAGTATGCAGAACTACCAACTTAAAAAAACACATCTGTTACTCTCTGTAATGTTGGCTTGCCAGCGTTTGGAAAAATCTAGTTGGTAGCACTCATTTCTGTTTAAAACTTTACTACGTTTTCATTGGTTAGATTTACTAGCGGGAACTAGTTACGTTGTTCGTAATATTTAAATAGAGGAGCGAAAGTATCAAAAAGTACTTTTACAATAAATGTTGCAATTATATCTTGTTTTAAATTTATCTAAATCAGAATCTAATTGTTTAAAAAATTTAGTTTGATTATTTTTGGATAATTTTTTATCCAAAATATTTTTTTTTTGAATATATGCAGTTTGATGTACAATATTTTAGGTTACAATATATATCATTTTTGCATATTAGTTGTTTTAAGAATAGTTAAAATTCATTTTACAATAAATTTATGTAAAAAGTTAGGATTAAAAAATTATAAAGATTTATTAAATGAAACTCTAGTGTTTTTACAAAACAGCTTACTTTAAATAAATTTATTGTTTTTATTCATTTTACTATACATACATAGTATAATTTTAATATTATTTTGTAGCTGCACCAAAAGTGCCTTTAAGTTAAATTTGCACATATCTGAGATAAAATTTCAACAAGGCGGATTATTTATGTACTTACTTTTTCAATTGTAATACTGTAGATACAAAAATAGTATGCCCCTCTTAACATGAAATTTACAACCCAAATGTGTGAGGTTTTCAAAACAAACTGAGCACAGGTTGGGATTTATTTCAGTTTTTCTATATACTTACAAGTATATTTTACTTCAAATTTGGTACACTTACTAGAATTAGAGTTATTAATCTTCATATTTTTCTGTTTGAACAAAATCTGTTGAACTGATTTTGGGATATAATGACTCAGGTTTTTAATTAGTATCTCATATTGTTGGATGAGAGAATATTTCCATTTAATAATACTGTATTAGGGGCCATAGTGACACACATTTTTTTTGTTGTTTTGTTTGAAGGCTGCTTTTAGAGCCAACAATTATTGTTGTTGAAAATACTTTTTTTGAATTTATTAATTATATCTTATTTGTATTAATTATAAAATATATTTTATTAATTATATCATTTTTTAAAAATTGATAGAAATTGTTTTAAATTAAATTCTAAATATGTAAATCATGTGTGCCTTAAAAATAATCATTCCAATTTCTTGAAAATAAAATTATGCAAGCCATTACGCAGAATTTTTTTTGACAAATTCTTTATACTGTAAATACATATATGTTTTTAGCCAAGCATGAAATGATTCTGGTTGGCTGCAAGTTGGTACTATAAGTAACTGCTAATAATGACACACCTACAAATATTCTAATCAAACCCGTTCAAAATAAAAATATAAGATATTTAAACATATTATTCTGGTGGAGACAGCTGATGGGCTTAGCGATCCACCTTCTTATCTCTAGCTCATACTACTCTCATGCATCTACTCAAGACACATATTGTACATAACCTGGCTAACTCTAAAAGTGTAGAGTGATCTGTGCTGATAGAGTGTATGACACTGGCCTAATGGTGTATCAAAAGGAGCCATGGCATACCAGGCAACCTCACAGTGTACCTTCTTAGCCTTACCCATGCTTGCAGGGCTCTGTGTGGGCAGACATAATTTCTCTAGATACTCATGTTCCCATGAGTAAGAGTAAAAAGAATGAGTAGGAACTCATCGCACAAAAAAAAACTGGCCAAATAGGGCATAACTTCCTTCTGTTCAAGCATCTTCAAGTACCTCAATAATGAATTGGGAAGTCACCAATTAGAAGTGGTGGAGTTATCCATCTCGACTCCCCTCCAAATCCTAGACTTTATGAAGAGACTTGTCCTGGAGAAGGCGCTGTAACTGAGCATCTCAATATACAAAGGGGCAAAATAGATCTACAAGTTTGCAGTGCAATAATAACTCTGGGAAGTCACCAATTAGAAGTGGTGGAGTTATCCATCTCGACTCCTCTCCAAATCCTAGACTTTATGAAGAGACTAGTCCTGGAGAAGGCGCTGTAACTGAGCATCTCAATATACAAAGGGGCAAAATAGATCTACAAGTTTGCAGTGCAATAATAACCCTGGAAAGTCACCAATTCATGAAATATATTGTCACCAAGAAATTCTAATAGTAGTGTAAAAGCCAAAGGAAAAGTCTACATCGGAAAGAATGATTAGTATTGTAACATAGCCACCGGACCACATATTCAATGATTAGGATTATGACCTATTCTTCCCATCGGTGGTCTATCAACTCACCTCATAAAGGCTATCGCGGTTTCGAAACTCTATAGTTTCATCTTCAGGCCATACAAAATGTTAAATCCCTCTGTGTTTTTAATGTTTTGTTTGACTTTGTGACGATCTCGACAGAGAGCTGAATTTCACGATTTAACATTTTGTATAATGTTTTGTTTGACTTTGTGCCTCGACAGATGAAACTATTGTATAACGAGTGAAACTATAGAGTTTCGAAACCGCGGTAGCCCTTATGAGGTGAGTTGACAGACCACTGACGAGAAGAATAGGTCATAATCCTAATCAACGATTAGTACTTTTAAAAAAATCTTACAATTAATTTATCAACATGTCAATGATAATTTAAAAACAAGCCATATTAAAATTTGCTCAACTTTTATAACGAAATTAAAGATATACAAAGACAATAATCTGATGCAACTTAGCATCTGACTAATGGACACAACTGCTAACATGAGCACTTAAAAAGAATAAGATATATGTTACTGTAAGAATTTCCTCACTACACTATGAACAAGGACTTACTTCTGGTCTGTAAAGAGTGGGACAGGGAGAGACAGAAGGAAAGGGACTCTATTGGGAAACATGATCAAAGATAGCGTGAGCCATTAAAGAAATGACAACAATATCGTTAAGCAATTACTACAGGTAGACAGAACTAATGAAACAATATTTATATGGAAATGTTTCATACCAATTCATTTATTTTAACCTTATAAAATACATAGGATTACTGTTACACGTGGAACAATTATTTACATACTGAAAAAATTATTGACGTGCATTTTTCTCTACATCCATACTTTCTAATTGCTCGAGCGTGAGAAGAGACACTCCAAGCTGGTCTTCTCTATTAAAAGGCTGCGCCATTTGCCTTAACCAACGTTTAGCAATCTGTACAAGTCACAAGCATATTAGGTTAGGTTACAACATATGTAGGCCACTTTAGGAAAAAAATAACCCATTTCATTAGGCCTAATTTTTCAGTTGAATGGGTAAATGAGTTTGTATAGGATCAATTAGAACACATTAAGCTACAGAAAACTGGAAAGGCCAAATAATCAAAGGATAAAGAGATTGATAAGGAAATGAGAAAGAGAATCCAAGATGAAGTTAAGATAAGGACAGGGAGGAAATTCAACAGGCAGATCTAGGTTGTGTACCAAACTTTTTAAATAACATATTTCTTAAAGTACTTATTATATAATCCTGATAAATATACAGAATCACAAAATATTTAAATAAAATTGCAATGCAAAATATTTGAAAAAGCAGATTCTAAAGCTAAAAATAGGACATTATATACACGTAGGTTTGTAAACACTAATATAACTTCTGAAGTACCTCTACATGGGATTTTGTATTTAAATTTGGTATATGAGGTGTGTTCACAAAGTAACGAGAATTTTCATTTTTTTAACAAAATATTTATTTATTCTTCTACATTGATGTTGTCACCTTCAAAATAGCCCCCATTGGAGATTATGCACTTGTGTCAGCGCTTCTTCCAATCCTCGAAACACTTCTTAAACTCGATCTTTGAGATACGAGACCAAGGTCTCAAGAGTTCTTTCAGCGATGCGCTTTTAATGTCATCTACAGCTGTAAAACAATGGCCCTTTAAGGTTCTCTTTATTTTACCACTCATAAACTCTTGCTTTACTCATAGCAGACTCACCATAGGCCTTTGTTAACATTTCACACACTTTGTTCCATTTTTTACACAAAATCTAATAGAAATTCTTTGATCCATTTCTTTTAACAAACGAAAATCGCCGAGCTCATAAAAACACGTCTAACATTAGTGGCTGTCACAGACAAAGTCAACAATGAAAACAGCTGATAGTTTTATCTTACTTCAAGGGCATGCATACCAACATAATAAAAAAAAGTTTGACAATCAGGACGCTCCAAGCCCGCGAAATTTAAAAATTTTCGTTACTCTCTGAACACACCTCGTACATGTAACCTTTTACCATTATATTAGAATCTTATTTTGTATATTTTCAAAGAAAGGTGCTGTATAGAACTAGTAAGTACATTACCTTTCTGTAACAAGCAACTAATGTTTGAAAACAATGTCTGATAAAATGTAAGACCCAAGCCTGTTAATTCTAATCCGGACCTCTAAATTATTTAAAGTGTTATAAAAATTTTACAAACACAATTTTTTCTTTTTCTTCTTAATATCCATACTTAATGCCAGTTAGACTAATGAGAATGAGGAATCCGCAGTTAGGGTAAAGCAACGGGAGTAACTGCAGCTCAAAGCAAGAACCTTGAAGTGCACAGTTCATAGACGCAGCAGACTTACCACGCATGCACTTGCGCCCACACACACATTAGTACTTTAGTGTTCATAATCCTGGACCAATCTGATTCAAACTTGGCACAAAAATCAGTTTTAGTAATAGCTTGTTATCCAGTAAAATCCATTCAAAAATTTCAAAATTTCAACCATTTAAAAGCTCTATAGACATCATAAGTTTGTATATTAACTAACTTGATTAAAAAGAAAAAAATATTACTTTCCAAATCAATCAAGCACCTGTTTCTATTTTTGTAATCAGTGTGTAAAAATTAAGTTTATATCACTCTCTGAAACAAAATTAATTGATATATGCAGTTTTAACCAGTGCCTCAACCCATGCTCAGACTGGCTATATAAGCTACCGAGGGGATTCCCAGTGTGCCACTAGCAGTATTTTAATGAAAAGCGCTGGTTGACTGGTGATAAAAAGCATGCTTTTTGCAAGCTTTATCTCGAAACCTTAGACCCATAAACATATGCATCACACTCCACAGGGCACTCTGCTAGGCCACCATAAGCGCCACTCTGCTGTAGTGCGTATAAGCGCATTTTACGCCTTGTAAGCCATAGGTACTTAAAATACTACTTTAACATATATCCATTAAGTGCAGAAGTTGAAGCGTAATAATTAAGATGTATACAATAGGGTTTTTAGCTCTCTTATTCTGATCACAAAAGTATAAGGTAGTTTGGTTGTGGGCTTCAGGTTTTGAGAGTATGCAGCTTTTTTCGAAGCAAAGGTACAGGATAGTTCGGATACAGGCTTGTAGTTCATAGGTGAGAGACCTCTTTTTCCCCAATCAAAAAGTTATAGGGTAGGTTGGTTACAGGCTTGAGGTTCAAAAAGTATACAGCTTGCTTTTCCCCAATTAAATCCTGATACAATACTTTTTCAAAAATTTTTATCAGGGAAGGATTTGGCGCTGATTTTTTATGGAGGCATCACTTTTGGTCTTAGGTTCCCATTTAAAAATTTGATCCTAGTCCGACTCTGCTTTAACCTCTCTTAAAAAGCTAGAATATGGATATCATTGCCACAATATACCTGAACAGCTTCTTCTGTGGACAAATTGCACAGAGAGTCTTTTAAGTGTTCCTGGATCCACTTTGGTAGTTTGCTTCTTTTATCTGATCTTGAAAATCTCTAAAAATGAAAAAAAATGTATTTAAAGGTCTGTTTTAGTTTCTTTCAATGTAAAACCAAACTATAAATTTCATTTTTTTCAAATTTGATACATTGACATTTTATAGTTTTCTGTATATAACTTTCTATCGCCAAGGAAAACTAATGATTCTCAAAAAGAATTTTACACTAAAATTTGTTCTAAAATTGCTCACCTTATCAGCGAAAATCATAATGCCATAATCCATTTTTCCTCGAATTGCTCGACCAACACATTGAGCCGCATGTCTCATGGCATCAAAAGTTAGAAAGTCACTTTCACGAATCTAAAATTATTACAAATAAAAAAGTTATGAATGTTTAACAACTTTCTAAAAAATACTGACAAGGTAGCACAATAAAATTTATTATATGTAAACATAAAATGTATGTAAATAAAAATAAATATTTATGGGCACATCCTCCGAATGGACAAAAATAGACTAACCAAAAAAATATTTGACTACTTTCGCAGTAGTAGAGCCAAACCACTTTGGTTTAGAGAAACGGAGAAAGACATAACAGAACTGCAGATCACTGACACTATGCTCATGGACAGAACAGCCAAAACAATAACCAAGGACAAGAAGCAACGGTTCCAAGGCAAAGTCAAATCCAAGCGAACGATCCAAATCTCTGACGAAGAAAGAAAAGCAAGATCACAACGAATGAAGCAATATTGGGCTACGAGGAAGGCACAGAACATTAAAAAGTGATTGATTTAATGTACCCCAAAGTTGGGTGAAACAAATAAAGAGAGAAAATAAATAATTCAATGAAAAATCTGAATATTAGTAAGTGTAACAAGCTGTCTAGCTGCAGTATTAGAAACAAATTTTAAATAACTTGAAATATTTGAATGTATCGACGTATTAATTAATCATTTACAATAGAAATACGAAAACAAACCTTGACCGCTAAAAATCGAAACTTTTTCTAACACTTTTATGAAAATCAGATTTCACCATCATAATAAAAAATATAATTAAAACTCTGTGTAAATTAGTACTTCAAAATTCACTGAAAATAAGAAGATGAACTTTTACCTTTGTCAAGTTTATTTTAATGGTTCTGAAAATTTTTAATGCTAATACTGGTAGCAGGAACTAAAGTGTAAAACAGCTGTGTTAATAAAATTAATTACTCTACATTACTTTTATTATAACTATCATAAATAAATTAAAAAGCTTATTGAACACCTAACAGCTTTGTACACTTCAAATACAACTCTAAAATTCAGACCAGATTTTTAGAACTTTATTTCACTTATCATTAAAATAAATACATACTCATAAGTAAAAGTAATCACCATAATAATCGAAGACAAAATTCAAGTTTTATTTTTGTTAAAACCAATATAAAAAATTAAACAATTCTTACCTGGAATTGATCCCTGAGGTATTCCAATCTGGCTTTTAAAATGCGTGACTGGGTGTACACGTAAGGTATGCCTAACATAAGGACTGCACGTCCAAGGTGATTATCAAAGTCTACTCCTTCAGACACTTTACCTCGTGCCACCGAGAGAAGCACAGCGCCTCGGCCACTCTCACAAGCCTGAGAACAAGAAAAATTAGTCAGCATACACATTACACAAGAATACAACCTAATTTTTTGACACATTGCATGATATTTTACAAATACATATTTACAACAATTTTTAATTTTGTAATCCTTTATAATAGTGTTAAAACAGGTACCTTAAAAACACTCTTGCTCTGTCAGTTTAGTTATTAAATTAAAAATGAAAGTGATCAATTTAAAAAAGAAATATATTTTACAAGAAATTTAGGTTGACATTACCAATATCCCTTTTAAAAAAGCATAAATGGTTTTCATCACCAAAAACTTTATTTAGATAATTTTTTTATTATGTTAATTTTGAGATGTCTATATCTCAAAGTTACAGTGTTATTCACTTTTTTTCAATTAAAATATATATATATATATATATATATATATATATATATATATATATATATATATATATATATATATATATATATATATATATATATATATATATATATATATATATATATATATATATATATATATATATATATATATATATATATATATATAATATGCAGTGAACTGGTTTCACCTATAAAGTCATCGGTGATGTTTCCTACTTTGAAGGATAATCGAAGACATACGAGGGTGGTCTGATAAGTTTCCGACCTCAACATGAAGATAGCAGCACTCGTCGGTGGCAGCACTCAAATTTCGTTGTTCATCTGTTGTTTTTCTGGACGCCATTTTTTCATCGTTGCCATTTTGGACGCGCAGTTGTTATGTAACAGTCATTTGAGTGAGTTGATGTGAGTATTTTTATGAAAATGGACAAAACTGAGTATCGAGCTGGCATTAAATATTTGTTTTTGAAAGGCAATACGCCTATGCAAATCAAAGATGAGTTGGATTCTGTGTATGGGCACTCTGCACCATCATTTACCACAGTGAAATTTTGTGCAGCTGAATTTAAATGTGGCCGTAAGAGCTTGGGAGACGATGAATGTTCGGGACGTCCAAAAACTGCAACTACCGACGAAAACATCGCCAAAGTTCACCAAATAGTGCTAGATGACCGCCGAATTAAAGTGAGAGAGCACACGTTATGAACACGTCAAAATAACGTGTTTGTCACATATTAAATCAACATTTAGACATGAGAAATCTGTCTGCGCGTTGGGTGCCACGTTTGCTCACGTTAGACCAAAAACGTGTTCGAATGAACATTTCCAATGCTCTGTTGGCGCAGTTTAGGCGCAATAAATCCCAGTTTTGGCGCCGATTAATTACTGTAGATGAAACTTGGATACACCATTATACGCCCAAAACAAAAATACAGTCCAAACAGTGGACTACAAAAGGGGCTCCAAAAAAAGCAAAAACTGTTTTTTCAGCTGGGAAAGTGATGGCGATTGTTTTTTGGAATAGTCATGGAGTTATTTTAATCGACTATCTTCAAAAAGGAAAAACCATTACAGGAGCATACTACGCATCATTACTTGACAAGCTGAAATCAGAACTTGCGGGAAAACGGCCACATTTGCATAAAAAGAAAATCCTGTTTCACCAAGACAACGCACCATCTCACACCTCAGCGGTTGCCATGGCGAAAATCCATGAATTACGGTTTGAACTGCTTGACCATCTGCCTTACTCACCAGATCTAGCCCCAAACGACTTCTTTTTCTTCCCTCATCTAAAAATTGCGCTCGGAGGACAGAGATTTTCGTCAAATGAAGAGGCAATCACCTTCGTGAACAATTATTTTGCAGAGAAAAACGCTGAGTACTATTTGGACGGGTTACAGAGATGGGAGCATCGCTGGGAAAAGTGTGTAGAGGTACAAGGAGACTATGTTGAAAAATAAAAAAAAAAATTCTGAAAAAATGTCTTGTATCTTTGTAAGGTCGGAAACTTTTCAGACCACCCTTGTAAATATACAAGTTTTGTTTACCTCACCTACATAAGGCTAGTAATTCAACCCTTATAGTACTACAGATTTTCAGCTCAAAATCTTCAGTCTGACCTTATGTACTATTAGCTTGTTTATGGTTTGGAAGTTTCGTAAAGCTGTTGGTACCCAGACTGAGAGAACCTCTCAGGCCTACATCTGTCTGGTTAAATAAGACATATTGGTTTTAGCGTTCTCATAGTGCCTTGCAGTGATTCTTGGTGGTCAATGTCAACCATACACTGTCAAGGTTGTTATCTGTTATCATTTTTAGGTTAAGTTAACATACAGCAGTCAGTATGTATTCCTTGAGTATTTCTTGCTTTCGACACTGAACCATTAATATCATAACATATGTCCTATTCTAGGAGAACTAGTGATCTCCTTACAGCAAAGGAGATGGCATCACAACTACAGGTTACAATTTGAAAGTTGTCAAAAAACAAAGTTATTTTATAGCGTCCATAAGTTTACCTTAATATAATTAAGAAGAGCCAAACTGGTCTCAGCAGCGTCTTGGGTTTCAATGAACAGGAGTTTTCTCCTTTGTAAGGAATCAATAACACCTTGGTCATACCAGCTGGCGACGACTGATTCGAGGTATAAATATGAAGTGAAGAAACACACAACTCCATCTGGTACTATAGAACTGATCTCAACAAGCAGTTGTCCGTAGTTACGAACCACCGATACATCTTCTCTTGTTTCATAGCGAGACGATATCGCCACTTGGTCGTTGCCTTTTGAAACTATCTAAAATAAATTTTGATTTCATAATCGAATTGGGTTAAAGTACATAAAATAGATTAAGAATAACAAGCCCTTTTATACACAGCATAACAAATCAGGTCTGATGAGATCATTCACATATTAACTTAGAACTATTTATCAGTAAAAACATGTTACTTTCGTATAATTGTTGCTTCAATTATGTACAAATATGGTATTGCATATCAATAAAAGACAGGCTGTTATCAAAAAATGTTGTATTTTATCCAAATATTTGAACAAACTATGCAAGAATAAACAGTAATCACAACAATGTGAACTAATAAACATGTGAGGATAAAGATGAATTTGCACGAGGCTTAAGCCTGATGACAAACTTATGATAAGTATTTTTGTCTTAACATGTAAACGGAAAAGCCCTAACCATGTACCATATATTCATAGAATATACTTTGCTATATTACTATATCCGTGCTTGTATAAGCGGCATTCTGTTTATTGCAGAAAGCACTTTTATTAGCACAATAAGTGAATAAAAATTAATAAAATACTACATGTAAACCTAATCTAAAAATTAAAAAATATAATAAATTATGTTTCTTAATATCAACATTTTAAAATAAAATATTTCAAAAAGTAATGTAAAATACTAGAATGGACTTTAATGGCAAAATGGAAAAGAATAAAACTACTGTTGCTTAGCAACATAATACTTTTGACTACAAGAGAAATAAAGCTTAAAATGTACAAGACGGTATAGTCAACAAATCTCTGAATTATTATACGAACCCGCCGATTGGTCAGTGTGGGCGAAGTAGTTGGGGTAGCGCTACGATCTTTGCGCCTGTGTACGCGGCAGATCAGTCGGCGTCAAGCCGTGGTCGAGTGAACGTTGTTTTTGTGCTAGTTTGTCTTTTATAGCGTTTAAAGATGTGTGCTGCAATAGAAAACCCTGCCAAATGTGAGGTAAGAGCTGTCATACGACATCTTATAGCAAAACAATATTCGGCAGCAGCTATTCATCAGGAATTTTGTGCCGTGTATGGACGAAGTGTAACGAGTGAAGGTGTTGTTCGTGAATGGGTTCGTTCATTTAAAGGTGGACAAACAAACATCCATGATGAAGACAGGAGTGGTAGGCCGTCAGTGGTCAGTAATGAACTTGTTCAGAAAATTGATGAAAGAGTTTATGAAAATCGTCGATTCACAATCTCTGAATTTTCTGACGAATTTCCCCAAATTTCAAGGACTGTTTTGTATGAAGTAGTGACAGAGAAGTTAGGGTACAAGAAGTACTGTGCTCGATGGGTGCCCAAAATTCTTTCCGAGCACCACAAAAATCAACGAATGGCCTCTGCAATGGACCTTTTCACTTGTTATGATGAAGAAGAAGAACCATTGCTAAACAGGATCGTAACAGGTGACGAAATGTGGATCAAGTATGTCAATCCTGAGACAAAAGAGCAATCTAAGGTTTGGGGCCATAAAGATTCGCCTAACAAGCCAAAAAAAGCACGACGAGATTTTTCTGGAGGGAAACTCATTGCACATGTGTTTTGGATGCTAAAGGGGTGTTGTTGGTGGAATTTATGGAACGGGGAACGACGATTAATAAAGATGTGTACTGTCAAACGTTGATAAACTTAAAAAGGCTATACAAAACAAACGTCGTGGTATGCTGACTTCCGGTATTGTGTTTTTGCACGATAATGCTCGACCTCACTCTGCTCAGGCAATCAAGGATCTCCTGGGGCAGTTCCAATGGGATGTATTCAAGCATCCGCCTTATAGCCCAGATCTAGCCCCCAGCGATTACTATTAGAGATCTTCATGCATATGAAGAAGTGGCTTGGATCTCAGCGCTTTGATGATGATGAGCTGAAAGAAGCAGTCACAGGCTGACTCAAGGCACAGGCGGCAGATTTTTATGCTGAAGGGATTGGAAAACTAGTTAAAAGATATAATAAATGTTTGAATGCGTTTGGAAATTATGTCGAAAAATAAGGGAAAGAAGCAGCTTTAAGATGTATATAATAATTTTTTTTTATTTAATGTGGTTTTTTTTATAATCGATCGGAGGTTACTTTCCGAACAGCCCACGTACAATGATTGACAGAGTGATTGCTGGTCAGAAACTTGTTTTTGGGGGGTTGGGTTGGAATTACAGTTACAGATACTAGATAATATGCAGGTAATGGGAGAACTGCTCAATCACAATCAGTTTATGAAAGACACATTTTCATCTTGTGATTTTGGTTTTAAAATGCCATTCAGTAAATAACTTGCTACAGATATCACCTTTGCGACATTAGTTGTCACACCACAGAATTGAACACCACAATTTTTCTAGAAAAACAGGTCACCTTTAATATCAATATGCTCTGTTTAGTGTATGTTCTTACAATCTGATGACACTATTCATTATAATGAAACAAGTGTAGTCTTCAACTACAAAACAAGAAAAGTAAATTGCCAAATAAGTAAAGCAATAAAAAACTTTATTGTTAACACACCAGTTGTTAAATGATTTTTTTTTTTTTTTTTAACGTCCGACTATTGTGCACACTTGGGCTAATGCAGACGACGGGATGATTTATAGTGTATGAAAATGCCAAGCCCTGGCCGGGAATCGAACCTTCAAGGTGAAAGCCAGTCTTCGAGGTGAAAGCCCAGTATGCTATCAACTATAGGCCACCGAGGCGGCAGTTATTAAATGACAATTTAAGTCAGATGACAAGAATAATCTCATATATCACAAATGCAGCATTCACTAATGGTTTTTTTTTTTTTTTTTTTTTTGTTTAACGTTTAACGTCTGACTATTGTGCACACTTGGACTAATACAGACGATGGGATGATTTATAGCATATGAAAATGCCAAGCTCTCGCCGGGAATATCGAACTTGGATCGGTCCTCAGGATGAAAGCCTAGTACACTATCTACTAGGCCACCGAGGCGGCACAGTGATAGTTTGGTACACCCTTTAAAGTAATAGTACCAACCCTAAGAAGACAAATTTCCTATCAGATATTACTCTGCCGGCCATTCCAAATCAAGAATTTTTGGTTCATTCTACCTTGTATGTGAGAAATTTAAAACAAGTGTACTAAAATATAATTAATTACCATTGGCAGCAAACACGGTCTAGATAGAGTCATTGTAAATGAACTCATAATGACAGGATGGAAGTCCAAGATCTTAGGATACATGTCCAAAGGCGAGAGTGTTCCTGAAGTGATTACCACAGACTGGAACCTGTCAAACACTGGTTTGATGGCTATGGAGGAGTCCAGACAACTGCAACAGACAGCAGACAGAATTTAGGTGTCTACTGTTTAGTTATAGAGTTGGTGGTGGACACTTTTTAGACCTACTCTAAAAATGCTCAGTTCTTATAATTTGCTTTTTAGCACTTTGTATTATTTATATACATACAAAAAGATGTTCAAGAAAGAAAACCAAAAACTTCAACATTTATTTAAATTTCAATATTATTTATTTATAAATTAATACACTCTTAATAATAAAATACAAGGTTTCTTTACAATACGAGGTGTGTTCAGAAAGTAACAAGAATTTTTAAATTTCGCGGGCTTAGAGAGTCCAATTGTCAAACATTTTTTTTATTATGTTGGTATATATTCCCTTGAAGTATGATAAAACTTTCAGCTGTTTTCATCGTTGACTTTGACTGTGACAGCCACTAAGGTTAGACGTGCTTTCATGAGCTCGGCGATTTTCGTTTGTTAAAAGAAATGGATCAAAGAATTTGTATCAAATTTTGCGTAAAAAATGGAATAAAGTGTAACAAAGTGTGTGAAATGTTAAAAAAGGCCTATGGTGAGTCTGCTATGAGTGAGCAAGAGTTTACGAGTGGTAATAGCGTTTCTAAGAAGGCCGTGAAGACATTGAAGATGACGAACGTCCTGGACGCCCAAGCACATCTACAACTGATGAAAACATGGAAAAGAGAAAGAAATGGTTATGAACAATCGCCGAATCACAATTGGAGAGGTCGCTGAATATGTTGACATCGATTGGATCATGTCATGACATTGTTTCCAATGTTTTGTGTATGAAACGCATGGCAGCAAAATTCGTTCCAAAATTGTTGATTTTGAACAAAAACAGCGGCGAATGGAAGTTACTCAGAAGTCACTAAATGAAGTCAATGACGATTCAGAATTACTGAAACATATTATAACAGGTGATGAAAGATTGTTTTACGGATATGACGTCGAAACTAAGGCTCAATCATCCTAATGGAGGCATTCTGGCTCGAAAAAGGCTCGACAAGTGTGGTCGAACATGAAGGTTATGCACACTGTGTTCTTCGATATTAATGGCATAGTGCATCATGAATTCTTGCCACCAGGTGAAACGGTCAATAAGGAGTACTACCTACAAGTTCAACGCCATTTGCGTGAAGCAATCCAAAAAAAACGGCCGGATCTGTGGAAAAAAAATTCATGGCTTTTGCACCACGATAATGCACCAGCTTCATTGCTTGTTTGTGAATTTTTGACCAAAAACAGTACAGTAACGATGCCCCAGCCTCTATATTCACCAGACATGGCTCTGTGTGACTTTTTCCTATTTCCAAAAATAAAGAGAACCTTAAAGGGCCGTCGTTTTAGAGCCATAGATGACATTAAAAGTGCATCGCTGAAAGAACTAAAGGCTATCTCAAAGATTGAGTTTGAGAAGTGTTTCAAGGATTGGAAGAAGCGCTGGCACAAGTGTATAATCTCCATTGTGGACTATTTTGAAGGCGAGAACATCAATGTAGAAGAATAAATAAACATTTTGTTCAAAAAATTAAAATTCTCGTTACTTTCTGAACACACCTTGTACAGATACATTTCAGATGATCTCTTATTTTATAATGTACACAACTTTGATGGTTCATTTTACTTTTGAAATTTGATAGTATTTTTATTTCAAACTTATTTAAAAGTAAATAATTTGTAACTGATTAACAAATTAATAGTGATAATAAACAATAAAAGCTTACTTGGTTTAGCAGCTGGTTGTAATATTAAAAAAGTAAATAAAAATACAAACCATATAAAAATAACAATTTTTTAAAAATTTAGGACAATCATTATAGTACTTATTTTTTTTGCCGAGTTTGTTTATAATTATTTACAAAGATCGTAAGCGTATGGAAGTAAAATTTTAAATGTAAAACAACGGGAAAGTAGGCTTTTATTGGTAACTAAAGTTATTTCACCAATATCTTTATTTTTGAATATTTTGTACCATACTTAATGGAAAGCAATATGTTTTTGTGACTTCCAAAGTAATATTTACTATGTACTAGGAGAACTTGTGTTCACTTTATGATTGCCGAGCTTGCAACTCATTATTCTGTAGTTTTGACCTTTCCTAACAACTTACTACATTCACAGCTACAAATTTGCATAGCTTCAAATCAAACCTACATCAGTTTCATTTGTGACAATTTGTAGACTATTCACTTAAATAAACTGTTCGATTACCAGTTGATGTTAATATAACATTTACTTAGTTTGTACCACAATTTTTTCAAGCAATATTAAATTTGATTTAAAAAACTGAAAAATAAAACAAAGACGGTTCGGGAAGTAATTGACATTGCAGCATAGAGTTAGTAATACTGGGAAGAGCCATTAACACGTCATCGAACTGACTCAGTACACTTCTAAATAAGTTTGTTCTATCGCCTATTTGTTATAACCTTAAAAGTGCTGCAAGAGAAAATTTCTACTGTCAATTATAATATCGCTAGAGAAACTTTTTTTTTTTTTTTTTTTTTTTTTTTTTTTTTTGGTGTTTAACGTCTGACTATTGTGCACACTTGGACTAATGCAGACGATGCGATGATTTATAGCGTATAAAAATGCCAAGCCCTTGCCGGGAATCGAACCCGGGTCCTTGGGGTGAAAGCCTAGTACTCTATCCACTAGGCCACCGAGGCGGCTAAGTGAAAAACTCGAACATTCACCTTCTCTGGACTTTTCCAAACAATATCCACAAACATCTTACAGGTTTTGTATGAAGTTGTCACCAATAAATTATGCTATTGGTCCTGTGCTTGGTGGGTTCCAAAAATTCACACAGAGATCCACAAAAACAAAACAATAGGCGCTTTTTTTAGGATTCATTTTACACTAAAATACAAAAGACGAAAGTTTTTTTAAGGGAATTTTGACTGAGTATGAAACGTGGTTGACATCAAATTGAAACAACAGTTGTAAGCTTGGAACCATACCAGTTCTCCATGCAAGCCGAAGAAGGTCCATCAAACTTTGTTAGCAAGGAAGGTTATGGTTTTTTTTAAATGCTAAGGGAGTTTTGCTTGTTGATTTTATGGAACATTATACAATTAATTTAGTAGTTTACTTTAAACCTTTGAATAAACTTCAACATGCCATTCAAAATAAAAGTCATTGTATCCTGTCATATAGTGCTGTTTATTTGAATAGTAATGTTCAAAGATCTGAACCAGTTTCTATGGGAAGTTTTTTATTATCCCCTTACTGTCCGAAACTCGATGCCTATTTTTACTCTATATTATCACATGAAGCAATGGTTTGCATTGCAGCATTTATACGATGACAGCAAATTTCCAAATGCAGTGTAATGTTGGCTAAGTACTCAGGTGACTGAATTTTATGGAAAAGGAATTTGTAAATTAGTTAAATGCTAGGACAAATGCTTGAATTTAAATGACAACTATGTTAAAAATAGTTAAAAACTGTAGTTTTAAGATATATATACACCAAATATTTACCTATGCAAAATTTTTGAAGTAAACTTAAATAGAAACAAGCAATACATTTTATATTTTGGGCAATAAATAACATTTTTTGAATTTTGTATTACTTTTTGTCAAATTTTGGGTCCTAAATGTGTAACAAGTACATTTTTTTGATATTTTAATTACTAATTTAACTTTTACATAGCAGATATATAAAAAAGTTTTCATTTTTCAATATCAAGTATTTAATTGCGGATCACTCACAAGTTTTCTTATCCACACCCTCAAATCTCATGAATAATTTGGTAGTCTAAGTGTATGTAAACTATTTATTTATTTTAGGATTATGACCTATTCTTCCCGTCAGTGGTCTATCAACTCACCTCATAAAGGCTACCACGGTTTCGAAACTCTATCGTTTCATCTTCAGGCCATACAAAATGTTAAATCCCTCTGTCGAGGTCGTCACAAAGTCAAAAAAAACATTAAAACATACATCATAAACACTAAGCACAATTACACATTTAAAATATTCATCATGAAATTCGGCTTGGCCAAGCTACACTAGCGACTCGTACGTCCTTACATTCCGGACTGCGGAGTCTCCATCATTAGTAGCGCGCCCATCATTGTTATCAGTTACGGTGCATCTGTTGGTTTTTGTTACTTACTCAAATCACTTATCCTTAGAGCCATGTCATATATTAAATTTGATTTAAATGAAAGTTTTTCATTGAGGATGTTGTGGGGGTCTGATTTTTTTCTTTTGTAAATCTCAAACTCTTCAATCGCATCCATATAACTACTTTTATGACACAAATGTAATATTTCCATGTTGGTTAAAATAAACGTTTAAAAAAACGTTAAAATAAAGCTCTTCAAAACCGTTGAAAACATAAAATTCAATAAAAAATGTCTAAAGAACCAAAATAGGTTTCTGTAAGAATTAAAAATAATTCTTTTTCGGTGATGAAAGCTAAGAAACTGGCAGAAACATGCTGGATAAAGAATGAAATAAAAATTTTATATCAAATTTAATATATGACATGGCTCTAAGGATAAGTGATTTGAGTAACAAAAACCAACAGACGCACCGTAACTGATAACAATGACAGGTGCGCTACTAATAATGGAGACTCCGCAGTCCGAAATGTAACGACATACGAGTCGCGTGTGTAGCTTGGCCAAGCCGAATTTCATGATGAATATTTTAAATGTGTAATTGTGCTTAGTGTTTATGATGTATGTTTTAATGTTTTGTTTGACTTTGTGACGACCTCGACAGAGGGATTTAACATTTTGTATGGCCTGAAGATGAAACTATAGAGTTTCGAAACCGTGGTAGCCTTTATGAGGTGAGTTGATACATCACTGACGGGAAGAATAGGTCATAATCCTAATCATTTGAATATGTGGTCCGGTGGCTATGTTACAATAATGAAATTATTTATTTTGTTTACTATTCAAACTGGTTTCTGAAGTATAGAAGTGAAAAACTTAACATCTACATTTACTGACCTAAAATGTAAAATTGGATTAGACACAGTCGGAGTTTTGTCGTCAAATGGTTCTACAATTATTGTAAATCCTCGAGTGTACGTGGAGACCAATGTGGCGAGATGTGTAATAAGGACTAGAGGGGAGAAATCGGTCTGGTCAGCAACCTGTAGAGTACGCAACAATGACGCAAGCCTTTCCGCACAAAATCGCAAGGGTTTCCTCTCGATACAAACACGAGTTGAAACATCTTTTAGAAAACCAGCTGGTGATTCTTGTACAACATGCTGAACTCGAAGTCGGGTTTTTAAATACTCCACGAATCGTTTCAGAAAACTTACAAAATGTTCTGCTTGCCTTATGTTACCAGGAACAACCTCTGAAAATAATGAACATTAACATTTTTTAAAATTGTGTTTAGAAAAAAATTAAATACTTAAATGATAGATAAGTATATTTAAATAATCATCTAACCTAGTGTACAAAATATAAGATGATAATCCTTAAGCAGTTTTATGTAGTCTTTTAATAATAAAGGTATAAAATAACAAATACAATAAATGATAATATGAAAATTTTATAATGTAAACAATTTATAAAATACCTTCCTGTTTAGTTCTGTAATCTTGATTATATTTTAATACGAGAGGACTTCGCTAACAGTTTAAAAACCTACAAAATCTAAACTGAAAATTCCAGAAAATCAAACTAAAACCTGGCAAGAGTAATTAAAAATAGTTAAACAATCTAATACTTTTATACCATTCAGTATAAAACTGAACAAAATGTGGACACTTAAATTTATAGCTGAACTTAAATTTAATTTTGAAGTCAATTAAGTTACATTATGTGTGGTAGTGACTGATTTCTGTTAAAAGGTTTATATGGAGGCAGAGTCATTGATATTTTTAATAAAACTTCTAATATGAATAAGTTTTAATGTTTTTATTAAATTTAATATTATTAGTTTTAATTTCTGTTGTAACCATTTAATATACAAAACTGTTTTGTTTTTAATTTTAAAAGAATATTTTTATTTCATTTTTTGATATATTATGTGCAATATTTTCTTTAATTTGATAGAAGCATAGTTTTTTACCATTTTAAAATTTTCTTATTTTAAATTTAAGAAATTTAAAATTTTATTTTACTGTTTGCTGTAATTTGTTGTTATTTGTGAGGTAAAATTGAAGAAAAGTTCTTTCTTCTTTTCGGCTTAAAATGTTCTCCGACATCGTCCAATTCATAGCTTCCATTTTTCTCTTGTCATTCCACTGATCTTGACCCAATCCTCTCTCTCTCTCTCTCTCTCTCTCTCTCTCTCTCTTCTCACTTCTCTCCAACTAAGTCTTGAAACCATGTGATTTCCATTTTAAAATCTGTTTAGTCGATTTTTATCCCTCCTTTCGACACAAACAAATTATCGAAGTTGTTTTGTCTTGATATCTTTTCCTGTTTGGACCAACCTTCACCAATAGTCCATTTCTGTAACTTCAAGACACTTTCTATTTTTTGTTTCAGTGGTCATATGGGATTATACTTTTTATAATTGTATTGTATATTCTATGTTTATTTATTTTTGATATCTGTTGATCCCATATGATGCTGTTCAGTATCCTTATTGCTCTTCTTCCCAAGGTGTCCCGTTCTTTTATTGCTGTGTCCAAGAGTCCATCATTACTAATTTTGATTTGAAGAAAGTTTGTAATGGTTTGATTACTGATTTATTGTTATTTATTTGAAGAAATTTCCTAATGGTCCTAAGTAAATCCAAACAATAAATTATCAGTTAATCAAATACTAATGAACCAATTTAGTTTAAATCAAAATTTCCCGTAGTTACAGCACTTGCCAAAACAAAAACTAAATATATCACAGAGATCCTAAAAAGTTTGCGTGTGGATCTTTTTTATTCACATTTATCTTAAAGAAAATTTTAATGTGAACACAATTTAAACATACCTTTTAGAACCTGATCCGGTAGCACAGGATTAGACATGATAATATCAGTTTCACGAGCTATACTTGCATCTCTCAACCCTTCCACTAAACGGTTGTACTCTTCTCTCAGTTTTTGAGCATCCACTTCTTTCATTCTGTTTTAAATAAGTATAAAACATTACATACAAATGAAACTATCAATACAGTGGTACCTCGATATACGAGTGTCCTAATATACGAGTGTTTTGAGATACAAGCCGCCGAGCGAGCGATATTTTGCTTTGAGATGAGAGCAAGATTTGAGATATGAGGAATCGCACACTATACCGCTGCACACGACCCAAACATGTGGGGCGCATGCTGGTGTCGTGTGCAGCGTCTAACAATTTCTCCCACCTCAGATTAGACCTCAGTCTGTGTGCATGTTCTGGAAGGACCACTTTAACATCGTGATATGCCTAAGAATTATTGATCAGACCTGGCTGGATGTTACAAGGACCTTAACCTCTGCATGGAAGAAGCTGTGGCCTGAGGCTGTAGCTGAAAGGGCCTTCAAAGGATTGGAACCCGAAGTGCCTGTGGTAGAGGAGATTGTTTCTCTAGGAAAATCCATGGGTCTGGAAGTGGATGAGAGAGATGTGAACGAACTCGTTGAGGAACAGTCTCAGGAGCTGACAACCGACGAGTTACACGATCTACATGCGCAGCAGCATACGGTGGTTCAACGAAAAATTAGTTTTGAAGAGGAGCCAGAGATGGAGGAGGTTATCTCTACAAGAGATATAAAGGAGATCTTGGGAATGTGGGATAAAGTTGTCGAGTTTGTGTATAAAAATCACCCCAAAAAAGTTGCAACTGGTTGTGCATAGGAATTGTTCAACAAAACTTGCCTAACTCATTTCTGCAATATCCTAAAAGAGAGGAAGAAATAAACCTCCTTGGACAGTTTTTTTAAACGATCTTTAGGTGAAAATGAACAAAGCGTGACAAAAAACGCGAAGATTAGTGACGAAAATTAAGCGCTTCCGTAAGCACTTCACTTTTTCTTTTATTATGTTTTTATAGAATATGTATTTGTTATTTACAAATAAATGTTTCTTCTTGTAAATACATTTTTCTTATTCAAAAACACTTAACAAAAACAACTGAGGTGGTGTTTTGGGAGCTGGAATGGATTAATGGCAATTCAATTAATTTCAATGGGGAAAATTGCTTTGAGATACAAGGTTACGGAACGAATTAAACTCATATGTTGAGGTACCACTGTACATACATATATAATTTATTGTATGTATAGTAGATCCACTGACAACCCAGATCCTTCAATAATATCTAATTTGGTTTCTGTTTGCTACGATAAAAATTTTCAACCATAAGTAGTAAAATATGTCCTTAGAGGAGCAGTGTTAAGCAAGTAAAAGTCAAATGAGCATTTAAAGGAATTGTGTCATCATAATTATAATTATAAATGTGCATAAATGTTGCACATTTTGCTAAAAGTCACCTTTTTGACCAAAGAAGGCACTATATTTCTAGAAATTGAACCTTTAAAAAATGGGAGGAATGAGTTATTTCATGTAACTATAATTTTTTATTTTGACCAAAGTTAATTTCACTCATAGCTTTTTAAATTACTGGACTAATTTTTAAAAGAATTAAGATATATACCAAACATGCCTTGGTCACACACAAGTTATACAGTACAGTATAATTTCAATTTAAATAAATTTCAATGAACTGAATCTATTTATTGTTCAGAATGAAAAATTTGTTCAAATTAAAGTTAGTTTTTTTAGCATTTGTTCACAATACCAAAAACCTAAAGAAATATTTTTTCTATTGCAAGAAATAATAATCAAAGTAAATATAAGTAAAATAAATCAATAAAAAAATATATATCTAAATAACTACAAAACTCAGGGAACTACTTGGATATTAATAGACAGCGAAAATGTTAACTTAAAATTTTAGATAAAATATATGTTAATAGATTACAAAATTATTATGTTGGTAATTAGATTAAACTACATTGTCCGTGGACACCTCATGAGGTGTTGAAATAGGCACAGAACTACTAACCAATGTCTATCCAATCTTATGAAGAAGTTCAAATAATACTTGGTATCTATTTTGTGTTAGTGCGTATAGCAGGTCATATACACTTTTAACATTCTACTACTATAACTGAATATCATTCATTGAATTTATTACTTATGGTAAGTTCACTTAGACTACAATGTTTACGTACTCGGACACAGTTTTCTCAAGGACATCGATGTTGGCGCTCGCTCTGTCCATAATTCTTCTGTTAATTTTTACACTCATTGAATCAATGCACACATTATCTGCAACAATAACATATCGTTACCCTGAAATTCCATATTAACTTAAACTGACGGTTATAAAAAAACTTTTTTAAAACTGAGGCTGGAAAGGATTTTAAATAACTAATTACCTATATTGTGGGCCTCATCGAATACAACAACTGAAGATCTAGACAGTTCTTTGGACACTACATCTGCAATTTTTGGATCTAACAGATAATGATAACTGTACACTACGATGCTGGCATGCATAATCTGAAATTAAAATCACAAATTTTAGAGCAAATAAAAGTAAATAACATCGACGTCCTTATATTTAATAAAAACTTCATTAATAAAACTAGTTATAAATAATAACTAGTTTTTATAGTCGTTATAAAACTATTAACTATAGTCATTGACCATTATCAATTGCATCTATTAAGAGGCAATAATAAATAAAAAATACGAGTTTCTAAACATACTTTTGAAAAGAACAGCCTTTTGTATACTGAGTAGGGTTGGATATTTCGAGTTGAGTCATCTGTTGTAAAGGAGTACTGTATAAGATTGCAGTGCCAGCAATAGTATAACTAAAGCCTTTATTAACTCTCTTAGGACTAAAACAGTAATTGCATTGTACGGACAGTCATCTATTGTGCTTTTTTAATGACAATTATATTTCGTTATATTATACAGACTTAGAACATTTCCAATTTCTCAAACATCTGTGATGACGATCGCATTTGTAACTCAAAGAAAAAATATAATTTTTTACACCGCAAGCAAAACACTGTTTTGTCAAAATTACTTTAGATAATGGCATTCACACAAAACTGTGTCAGGTAATACTATTTTCATACAAAACCACATTAGTTAGGTTCATAAGTTACTTTTATTAAAAAAAAAAACATTTCCGTTGTTTTTATTATTACACAAATTTAATAAACTATTATCGGGATAAAAACACATTATTTTCTTTTGTGCTGTAATAATTTTTAGGTTATGCACATCACTTTTATCTTCTATTTTTTTCTAACTTTCTGTATTTTTAAATACTTTTTTTTTTGTTTAACGTCCGACTAGTGTGCACACTTGGGCTAATGCAGACGATGGGATGATTTATAGCATATGAAAATGCCAAGCTCTGGCCGGGAATCGAATCCGGGTCCTCAGGGTGAAAGCCCAGTACACTAGCAACTATGCCACCAAGGCAGCTTTTTCATATTGTATTATTATTTTTGGGCATGTAATAAAGCATTTTGTCAAAAAACTATGATAATTAACAAAACAAGTAAAAACTTATATTTACCCTATAGATCTGTATTTTTTTGATCCTATTTGTTAATGTGTTAATTTGCATACGTTGTGTTAGTGGTAATAATTCACTCTAATCAATATTTTTGTTAAGGTTTGATTTTTCTCTTACATGCTTGATTTTTAAAATGTTTGTATTTTGAAAACTAGTGATTTCAACAATAAAACCATACCAAGAACCGATGTACAAATGAGAAAGCCATACCGACCTGAAAATTCATGTAGCAAATACCTTTAATATACACATTCATAGAATATAATTGTCACTTTTATAACCTATATGGAATAGGAGTATGTTTAACGATTAGCATTAATGTTAAATTCAATATTCAAAGCTTCAAACATAAACAGTGTAAAATGGATCGTTCCTAGTATTCAAAAATTATTTATTATCATTGGATGGGCACATCATAAAACCAGCCAACAGGGCCTGATATACAGAGTGTTTGAAAAAGAACTCCCAAGTTTTATGTGTAAATTTAATGGTGAAATTAATGGAAAACTACATCAACGAGTACATACAATGAAAGAGAAAACCTTCAAGTTTTTTTTAATGTTAGTAAACTTTAACGTGGGATCCTTTTGTTGCCCTACACTCGTCAAGACGATATTCCACTTCTCACCAGGTATTCACCAATAAATAAGGTTTAACTGTCTCAACTGCAGCAATGATTCTTTTTTGCGAATGGTTGCTGTCATGGATGTTTTCAGTGTACACAACATTTTTTGTGTCCCCCCAAAAAAAGTAAAGTGGGGTTAAGTCCAGGCTTCATGTTGGCCAAGTGATTGGGCCAGCCCTGCCTATCCACCTGTCCAGAAAGCGAGTGCCAAGAGCCGTGTGCACACAGTTACTGTAATGAGATGGAACACACCTTGTTGGAAAAACACAAGCCCTTTTCCCACCTCAATATCTTCCACTTGGGGAATGACATATTCTGTCAACATGTCACAGTATATGTCCCCATTTATCATTCTTTCTACAAAAATGAAAGGACCAATCATTTGATCTTCCATCAAACCACAACAAACATTAAGTTTTAGAGAATCACGTTGATGCTGAATAACGACATGTGGTGACTGTGCCCCCCAAATTCTGCAGTTATGACGATTAACACATGAAATGTTGCCTTCAGAGAAAACAGAAAATTTTCCAAAAAATTGTTAGTTTTATCAATTCTATGTAAAAAGTGAACAGCAAACTGCAATATTGTGTTTTTATCAGCAGGTTTAATTTCATGTAACAGTTGTAATTTGTAGGCACACAAATGAAGTCTTTTAGGTACCACAAAGTACCTTTAGGCACTCCTAATTGTAGACTACTTCTGGCAATGACTTCTATGGGTTCTGAACACATGAAACCAGGATGTTGAATACAACATTAGCTTCAGAAGTTCTCGGTCTACCTGACAACTTCGCTTTTAAAATACTGCTGGTTTCCTTGAAAGACTTTAGCCAATAACGGATAGTTTTTGCTGCAGGTGGTTCAATACTATACCCACGTTTAAAATTATGTTGTACAACTATAACAGACTCGGTCTGCACAAGCCAAATAACACACTCCGCCTTTTGTTGCGGAGTAGCCATTGCATTGCATTGAACGCCTGAACTGAGTGCTGTCGCTGTTATTCTCAAGGTCACACAGACCTGCCAACTGCAGGAACTGAATTCCCACATTTACATGAGCAGAACTTGGACAGTTGATGAATTAAATACTACAAACTAGAAAGTGAATGTCACTTTGTACATATTCTAGGGCACATTAAAACAGGGAGTTCTTTCCACACTGTGTGTGTGTGTGTGTGTGTGTGTGTGTGTGTGTGTGTGTGTGTGTGTGTGTGTGTGTGTGTGTGTGTGTGTGTGTGTGTGTAAATTAAATACATTCATTATTTAAGTGGAAATATGAATCACACCTTTAAATGAACATATTTGTTGGATGTAGTTTGTTATGCCAAAGTCTGTTATAGTGAGAACAAACTATACTAAAAAAAAAACTTAAAGAATCCAAACTCACAGTGTACCTAGCCAAAAAATAAGGACAGTAGTTATTGTCACGACCATACTGCTTTAAATCGTCCAGACTGTAAACACCAGGCTCCAATGGTACTTCCCTACCAACTTTGTCAAATCCTTCATAATACTGACAAACTGGAACACTGGAATCTGCTTCGTGCTGCTCTCTGATATAAGATGCTGTTAAACTATGACATCGACCATCAACCACTTTACCCTCACGTTCTTTGCTAACCTATAAAAAAAAATGTTCATAGTTACATCACAACAAATAAGTTTAATAATAATGTAAATTTACATTCAATACATAATTTAATACCACCTTCATAAATAGGCTACCTACATCTTGTAGCGAATTCCCACTGGAAAACGAACTATTTGAATAGTCATAATGATAAGGCCCAGATTCCGGGTCTGTGCCGAGTAAATGATTATGGGACGACCTTAGTGAAAGGAGCACATCAATTTTGAAATCATTAAAAATTGTACATAAAGTATAATATGTGTTAGCTCTCTAAAGTTAAAAATTTTGTTCTGATTTGAATCGCACTTAGTATAAAAATCAATTTTGATAATAGCACGGACATTTCTGTTACCCAGCAAAGTTTGTTATACCATTTCAAAACGAACCATTTTAAATCTTTAAAAACCGTAACTTTTTTATCTTACACTTTTTTGAAAATTTGATTTCATCTTTATCAGCATTAAAATCTCCATTAATTAGTATTTTAAATTCCTAAATTACACTGGCCGTTTCTTTTTCAACCCTCTAAAACCGATAAATAAAAGACAAGTGTATACACAAAATTATTTTAGCCTCCTCGGTGGCCTAGTTGATAGCGTACTAGGCTTTCACCCCGAGACTCGGGTTCGATTCCTGGCGAGGGCTTGGCATTTTCATACGCTATAAATCATCCCCGTCTGCATTAGCCCAAGCGTGCACAATAGTCAGACGTTAAAAAAAAAAAAAAAAAAAAAATTATTTTCTTACTAAAAGTTTGTAACTTATGATAACCTTTTGACACAATCACTGTAAGGCATTTGTCATGAACAAACTTCACTTGTTCCCAAATCAAAATAATGCAAACTGTAAAAAAAAGGGGAAACACTTTTCAACTCCCTTGTGTTAATTAATAATAATTACTTAGATAAACAACAACTGTAATATCACAAAAATATTTATGTAAACATTAACATATCTTACTTGTGGATGGATACAAAGATTCTTTCTTGAGCTGAGGACTAAACCAATCATATCGAGTTTATTATCATATTTTTCATAGTAATGAAACAGTTTCCTCAATTCTTCTACAACCTTTTCAATTTCTGGTACTGTACGTGAACAGTAAATAAGTTTAGTAATATCCAAAGGTCTTTGAACCATATATGCTAAGATTAACGATAGTAAAGTGACAGTTTTTCCAGTCCCTGATGGCATCTCCAGCAAACAATGACCCTGTAACGCAAAATAATATTTTTTATAAACTGTAAACAAATTATTAAAATAATTAAAGTCAATCATTTTTGCAATATGCTTACTAAATGAGATTTATTTGCTAAAGTAAGCTTAACGTTATTTTCTGCTTAATTATTTTGCCAATTAAATGTAATAAATATTGAAACACTATAGTTTGCATACAACCATATTTTAACTTGTCTCTTACTTTATTAATTTTTTTAATGGGTTAAAATGGTTATTGAAGAAAGTTTCATAAAATACGAGGTACGTCCAGAAAGTAAGTTCCGTTTGGTAATAAAATTAAATTGTGTACAAATACAGAAAAATTATTTATTGCATAAAATTCTACAACTCTTAAACTACTTTTCCATATAACTGCCGAAATTTTGCAGACATTTGTCATAGCATGGCACAAGCTTTTGTATACCTTCTTCATAGAAGTTTGCCGCCTGTGTCTTCAACCAGGCACATTTTTCTTTCAGCTCTTCGTTACTGTTGAAGTGTTGACCGCCCAGGAAAGACTTGAGATGTAAGAACAGATAAAAGTCGCTAGGAGTGAGGTCAGGGCTGTAATGAGGATGGTCAAACACGTCCCAGCCAAATCCCTGTAGGAGGTTTTTCATCACATTTGCAGTGTGTGGTCATGCGTTGTCGTGAAGACAAACAACACCTTTTGATAGCACTCTTCGGCGCTTATTCTGTATTGCGCAGTGCAATTTCCTAAGTGTCTCGCAATAAACATCTGCTTTGATTGTTTGACTACGCAGTAAGAAATCAATGAGTAAGATGCCTTTCCAGTCCCAGAACACTGTGCACATCATTTTTCGAGGTGTCAAGATTTGTTTCGGCTTAACCTTTGCTGGGGATGAAGTGTGCCTCCATTCCATTGATTGCCACTTACTTTCAGGGGTGTTGTAAGAAACCCAAGTTTCATCGCCTGTGACTATCTGTGTCAGAAATTCTTCGCCGCCTTCATCATAACGGGTCAAAAACTGAAGTGCACTACCCATCCGGTTTGTTTTGTGTTGCTCAGTAAGAATCTTTGGTACCCAACGTGAGCAAAGTTTACGAAATTTCAGTTTTTCGCTAACAATTTCATGAATTAGTGATCGTGAGATTTGGGGAAATTCCATAGCGAGAGCATTAATTGTAAACTTGCGGTTTTCCTGGATCTCATCATCAATCGCGTAAACCAGTTCTTCTGTAACCAAAGATGGATGCCCACTTCGTTCTTCATCGTGCACTTCACTACGTCCTTCATTGAACTGTCAGACCCATCTTCTCACCATTGTATCACTTATCGCATTTTGTCCGTAAACTTCGCAAATTTGCTGATAAATTTTAATTGGTTTCACTTTCCTAGCATTCAGAAAACGAATCACAGATCTGATTTCACAAGCGGCGGGATTTTCAATCAACACCGACATTGTAAACAAGCACAACAAAGCGTACGTGGCTGACAGCAATCTCAAAATGGCGCACGTTTCTTCTCCTTGATACAGAGCGTCTACCGCGCATGTGCGGAACTACGATCGCAGCGCTGCAGCGTAGAGAAATTGAAACGGAACTTACTTTCTGGACGTACCACATATTAACATGATATGTGGTTTCTATAAAAAGTAATATGATCAAATTCGGGAGAAAAAAATATATTAAGATGTCTACACAAAGTTCTTCAAAATAGGACCTTTGGGTGTCAACACACTTATGCCAATGAGTTTTCAACGATTGGAAGGTGCCCTTGTCCTTTTCTTAAATGTTTTTCAAGCACTGCATTGAAGCCACTTGGACCTCTGCTGGCTGGGAAAGCGTTACAATACCATTTGAGACCAAGTAGTCGTTGACCTGGTATGTTTTAAAGCTGATTTATCCCTTCATCAAACCATACTAGAGCCAACACTCTGTGACATAACAATTGCATCCAAAAAAATAGGTCTCATTACTTTTTATACAAACCCTGTAAGAAAAACATAATGTATTTATATCAGAAATTGTAGAACTTTTGGACGTAACAGGATGACTTGCACTGTATATAATAGGAATATTAGTGATTTATATAAGTGTAGAGTATTTCTGTATAATTAAAAAGAGAAATGCACAATAATCTGACGTTAAACACCAAAAAATAATAATAATAATAATAAAAATAAAAAGAGAAATACAACTTGTTGAAATCCAACACGTTAGATTGTTGGTAATCACAAAAAAAATTGATATTAGAATTTTGATAGTTGATAGAATTTTGATATGTTTTTAGGAAATCTAATGAACTGGAGTTCATAAACCTAGCCACAGGAGAAAAAGTTATTTTTTAAATATTGTTTTATTTGTAACCAAGAATACACGGTTAGATTTGTGCACTCAAATCCATTAGCTATCTGCACCAGAAAACATAAAAACTAACAAAATTCTAATTTCAATTTTTTTCATGATTACCAACAATTTTTATAAAATTTGTACTGAAAAAATAAGTCATTTACCTTTGCATCCAGACCTTTCTTTAGCTCCAACATATAAGCATATTGTTCAGGATAAATGTAATCGTACGGGAAGTAGACAATTAAACCATCGACAGTCAACCTAAATAATAGAAGTGCCTATATTATTTATTAATTTCTCATGGCTAATCTATATGTATGCATTTATGAAATTAAAAAAAAAAAAATTTTTTTTTGACTACTAAAAATTGTTTTTCTATCAAGAGGATAAAGGTAATTTTGAATGAGTTATATATTTTGAGGTTTATTCAGAAGGTTTCAAATTGACAAGTGTCAGACTCCTCCCTTTTCTTCCTGCAGGTCAGTGACCTCCTCAACACTAATTCCAGTCTGTAAGGTCTGATAAAAAAAAATCGTATTTAAACTAAAAACACCTAACTTTATTGTAGTTGTATTAGTTTTATACAGATAAGACTTATTTTACTAACAAAACTTAACTATTTATTGGCTAATAAAAATGAAATTATTTTAACCTTCATTAATAACATAACTTTACATAATATAATACAAATATTTTTTTTTCATTTACAAGATTTGCCTTATCACAGGTACCTGATGATAGTACCAGGACCTTATACGCTCGCCCAACGTAACTTTGCTTGTGACCTTGATGGTCAGAAGCAAAGTTTATCTCCTTTTCTAAAAACATTAGCCATTGTGTACTCTATGTAGAGTATTAACCAGCAGTTTCCCAGATGTCAGTGCGAATGGGTATGATTTTTGTGATTGTTTAAGCTTATGTAGCAAGTAATTACTCTGGTGACCCGATTCTGTAATCACAATAATATGCAGCATTTAGTGTGTAACACTTGTGCAAGAAATCAATGTGTAAAACCATATGCTGTTAAAGAAAACAGTTACTAGCAAATAGTTGAATCTTGGCTTTCAAACAGGCTACCCTCTTCCTTCCTATACCACTCCATACCGGCTTGTTTGGATTCAGGTGAATAATAATGGACCCAAGTTTCATCGCAGGTGACAAGTCTATTAAAAATACTTCCCCTTCTTCTAGAAACAATGTTGAAAACTCCTGACAGACCTACAAATGTCTCAATTTCTGATCTGTTGGCAAGGGACTCACTTGACACAAACTTTACAGAACCAAGTCCTTAGTAATGACTGCAACATTTTCCAACATGTGCAGCAATTTCAGAAACGGTTAGCGGCATCGATAACCACTAAGGTTTTTCGTCAGGAAAAAACTAAGACGTTGATTTCTCTTAAGAAGTTCACTAGTCGTGCAAACGTTCTCCTCAAAAATGCTACAATGATCATGTTACTCATTTTCAAACCACCTACATTTCCCTCTTTAATTCCTTATGTTAGGCAAACACAGTGTTTAATCTATGAATCTTGCAGTCAATCTTTGCAACATTTCAACCAGTTTTATACCTTCATGAGCAAGAAATTTAATGATATGTTGCACAGTAGAAGGATGCTTCTGATGCAACGACATTACGAGCATTACTGTCAAACTGGTTTGAACTGGAAAACCACCATCTCACTCCATTCCTATTAATTCTACCAATCTATACTAAAAGTGACCATCTGCTCCATTAAAATTTACATACTCAGAAACTATAGCATTGTTTTAATTTGTTCTGCCTTCATAATGCTGTTTTATGCCAATTATTTTAATTTTGTACAGTTGTGTCCATAAAAATGTGATATTCTGAATCTGAAGTGTTTATTGAGCATATTAATAAAAAAAAAATAAATAAATATGAATATTAGCATAAACAGTATCCAGGAATATTTTCACTAAAAAAATCACTGAGGCTACCTTGTATACACTGTTGGAGCAATAGTTTTGGTTAAATTTCTTTTTAGTCTTTCGGTAATTTATACAAAATAATACTTTAGATTCTCACTTACATTCAATTAATTTTTAGCGTTTTGTCAAAAAGATTTTCAAAAATCAGTAAAGGCACAGTAATTATAAATATTTACCAAAAGTCAAAAAAATAGCACTAACATTGGTGCATAGGTACATAATTAGAGGGAAAATAATTTATCAGGCTATAAGTTCATATGATATTTGTTAAGAACATGACTGTAGATTTTTGCTTGTATTTTGTTAGCCTAATTATCATAAAATCAATTTCACGTAGTACAAGTGAGGCAACTACTCAACAATAATAAATAAAAGTATTTATGCAATAACAAGACACTTGTATGATTTTTAAATATATTTTCTTTTATTACCTACTTTATTATTTAATTAAATAATAAATATGCAATGCTTTTGACCTGTGGAAAATGAAATTTGAGTAAATATGCACTATAGGTTGTTTTCGATTTTTCAGTAATGTTATTGCTAAAATGCTTTATTACATGCCAAAAAACAATAATCCAAAACATAAAAGCACAGAAAGAACAGGAAGTATGTTAAAAATTGAAAATGACAGACATAACCTCAAAATTGCTACTGTGCAAAAGTAGGTAATATGTTTTTTATTGCTAGAACAATAAAAACACTTTTATTAAGAAAGAAAAAATACTGAAGGACCTAACTGATACGGTTGTTGGGTGAAGAACCGACACGGTTGCTGAGTGAAAAAACTAACACCAAATTGTGTGGTAGTGTGTTGAACTTCACAAAAGCATCTTTCAATTATATTTGTGTATGCACTATTTTTACAATGTTTTCACTACAATAACAACAGTAATAAGTATTAAGATTAAGTAATGCCTATTAGAATGGTAATAACGTGCACAAGCAGTAAGTCAGTGTATCTTACATGTTCCATGCAGTGACATCACAATATAGTCATATAAAAACAGCCTAAAATTTTAATAATATAAAAAAAATATTTTCTGCAGGTGAACATGTGTTAACTGGATAATAAGATATTTAATAAAAGAAAAAAAATATTCAAAATTCACTATCTGAAAAAAAATAACCTACATTACATAAATACCCAAATTTCTTACAATAGTTAGGCTGGGTAATCACCAAATGCAGAGTGGAGTTGTGCTGAGCAGAACGGGCTACGCATTCAAAACCTAACCTACTGTTTTTGATATACTTGTGGCCACTGAAAGCAAAACACAGCTGAATAAAACCAAGTGGAGTCACTGAGCTTTCAGTGGCCATATTTACATTAAAAATAATAGATTTGGTTTTGAATACAAAGTCTCCTCTGCTCCACATTTGGTGGCCACCTGGCCTTATGATTTCATACATTTTTTAACATGACCTACTTCTTCCCCAAGCTTTTATATAAGCTGCTGTTCTACATACCATGTTGTTTATTACAACCAGCAGTTTTGTAATTTCTCTGTGTCTTTGTCAATAGTGTTAATTCTTTGGCTTTGAGCTTTTTACAAGATTTAAAACTATTAGTTAAAATTAAAATTCTTAATTCCTAACAAATATTTTACCTACATAAACTAAGTGCTATAGTTATTATTACTAGCCTACATTGTTTTAGTGCTAAGTTAGTCTACTAAGCTACAACTTTGTTTTGTAAGCTTTTGTACAACTTTGTCTACTAAGCTACAAAATATCTACCTCATTTTGTTGTGATATTACTCTCAGTCACGTAACAACTTAAAGTAATGTAACAAACTTAAAATAAATTCCTTCTACTATTTTTCTGACAACAAATAAGATTAATCTTAATTTTGTTTACGTATAACCTAAAATTAATTCATCATTACATGACGGCCATAACGCCGCAATTAAATGTTTACATTTCACTAAATCACAGAGGTAATCTGGCGAGTCACAGAACAATAACTGTCACTAATTTCTGTAAGACTTCACCAAAATGTCGAAATATTAACATTACCGAAAATAACGGATTTCAGCTTTGTTTAGATTTTTACAAAATTTTCAGTTTGTCAACGTTGAAATATTTAAGCTCTGGCAATACACAGGGTTAGTTAAGAACATCACACGAAATTTTGGAGAAGTTATTGACTACTGTAGTCAATAGTCAATATGGTTACCTTAAAGATACAAATACAGTTTACGAAAGTGCTCAATGCTAGTAAGACTTGTATTTATTAGGAGATACACAGAATTACAATGCTCTATGAACCGCGGTTTGATCTGATAAGAAGTATAGGCATACTGTATAACTGATATGTCATTTAATCTTCAAATTTGGCCTAATATATTACCAATATCCTAATTTTCTTCAGATGAAAAACTGCAATTAACCAATAAGAATGTTTTGTGTGGAATGCAAATTTCTATATAATTTTTGCAGTTGGGTAATTAAAATTTTTTATTTAAAGAACATCGCAAAATAATTATCAGTGCTCCATTATTACTATATCCCCATTCACCCTCATACAATCGAAAGTGCGGACTCATTCTAGTTGAAAGTATACCTGGTAGAATTTTCGATTCCTCTGGTGCCTTATGTATTTTCATAAGGTTTTTATCATATAGCATAGAATAACAACTACAGGAAGGAATATTAAAACCCCAGGCACTGCAAACAATAGATATATGGTTTTTATCTTAGTTATATAATTGCAATGTAGCCTCTAAATTGGGGAAATGATTCTTTTGTAAATGGTTTGTGTTGACTCTATATTGTCTGTGGAGGGACATTGGTTTATTAGCGAAATATCTATTTATAGTTATAGTGAAATAGCCATTGGAGCATAATTTACTGGAAGGACATAACCGCAGTTTTGGCCAAATGCGTTGACTGAGTATATATTGCTGGTTCTGTTTAATTTTTTTAATACAGTATATACAGTTCCACTACATTGTACCGTTATTATACACTTTACCTTTATTTAAACCAATCATCTTCTCTACCTTGCTTTCTTATATGCACTCTTAATAATAGATACACTTTGCTCTGTGAATCTGTGATTTCTCTTATTGCAATAACTCTCTACTTAACGCTTAACGCTGTGATAGTACTATTCATTAAAATGACGTAATAAATTTATTATTTATATAACCTACTTCCTAATTCTTCATACTTACAACAACATTATTAACATTACAGTAAACTATGAAGAGTGGAGATTGTTTATTAATCTGTTTGTAGTTACTAAAACACTTGTAAATGAATACTAAGACTCGCTACTTGTAACTTATTTTGTAATTGATTTAATTTTTAGGACATAAAGCAGGTTCTTTATAAATAAAAAATTAGCCATGGTTGCTAATCAAAAGTTATTTTTTCGCAAAACTGTCCATCATCTTGCAAGATGTCTTGCTGCCATAAAAGATACTCCTTGGAAAGATGTGAGTGTTATTTAGGTATATTTTGGTATATTTTGAGAGGTAGTTATAGCTATATTTTGGTAAACATCAAAATACCTTTTACTTGTTTCTTAAAACTATTCTACTCTGTATGTACATTTTAATCAATTTAATGGTATTAGTACACTATGGGTAATTCAAGTAAATATGCAGTGTAGGTTGTCCTTGATTTTTTGGTAATATTTTTACTAAAATGCTTTATTAAATGCCCAAAAGCAATAACCCAAAATATAAAAACGCTGAAAGCACAAGAAGTACAATTAAAATTGAAAATAAAAGTGCTCCGTATAACCTCAAAATTGCTCATAATTGTTGTTTTTTGTTGCAAACTTGCTGTAGTTCCTACGACTTTTAAGTAATAATCAAAATTATAAAAACGAAATTATCAGATGATTGAAAAACTGGAAAAAATGACCTGAACACTCTTTTCGTACTAGTAGTGAAGAGCACAACCATTATCTGAAATTTTTTATGAAAATATACCTCAATCTGAATATAAAGATGAAAAATTTTCTGGTGACTCAAATTGTAGTAGCGATTTTTTAAAAATTGATAGTTGTATGGAACAACATTATGATTTCAAAAATTGCTCTCTTTGCTTAAAATATTAGTTTTTTAAAGATTTGCTTAGTAACTTTCATGCAATACCATTTTCATATGAAACTAAGTTAGTTAGATTTTCAAGTAATACATCTTTCTTACAGGACCATGTTAGATAAGTTCTTAAATATTTTTTTAAAGTTTTTATTGTATTATTGGAAATTTATTAATTATGAAACAAGGAACCAGTTAGCCATTACAAGGAATAAATCATTAAACAATATTGCTTCTGAAATAAATCATAAGCATGCCTCAAAATAAAAAAGTTTAAAAAATTAGTAAAATCAAACATTACAAAATGCAATAAAAGTAATAAAGTATGTGTAATATTTGTACTGTTCAGTAATGAATTTTATATTTTGTCTGAGATCTAATATGTCACTCAAAGAAAACAATTTTTTAAATTGCTGTCTTATTCTACACAGCTAGCAATTTTCAAAAAACAGCTATGTGACAATTTTTGAGACCCCACAAAATTATAATTTGTGATTTATCTCTACATCACTGTAGCGATTTTTACAATCTAAATGGTGATTTATTCATACACATAAATGAACCATTTATGATATGGTTCTGTAAATTGATTCTTTATACAATTTTAGAATAAAATCACTTTAAAATCAAACGATTTTATTGAAACACTATGTACATTATACATGTGGGGTAGGGTGGCGTACTGACACTTCGACACTTCACAGTGTTTCTAGAAAATTATCTTTATAAAATTACATTGTAAATTACTGATGTAATTGAAATTATGTAAGATAAGTTTATTAAAAGTTTAGATTAACATCAGTTTATTTAAAATAATCTTTTTTCCAGGTAAATTTTCTGTTTTCGCTGTGTCCTGTAGAAAATGATGATGACATATTTTTCCTTGATGAGCGGGGCCAAGATGCAATTATTGGTCTCGGAATATATCTCTTAGAATCTGGACTTCAGCATATAGATAAAATTCTACCCTATTTTATGCACTTATTAAAGGGTCTTCCTGAAGCTAAGTGGAATGATAAAACACATTTTACAATGTCTGACCGTGAGTTTTATTTAAATTTTGGTATAAGAAGCAAGTGTGACATATTCTTGTATTTTGTTTTAAAATTATATCAGTCTATGAATGTCAGTTTGATTTCACACGTCATTGCCATAAATTATCAAAAACGACTCATTTTTAATTTGTTGAACAGTAATAATAATAATAATAAAAGCTAATTTTCACTTTGAGATTTTGATTTTGAATTATGTATCTTTTTATTTACCATTCCTCTTCTAGTAGTAGTAGTAGTAGTAGTATTGACTGATTGATTGAAATTGTCTTTATTTTAAGGGGGTGAAATTAGGACCATAAGGTCCTCTCTAAAAAAAACAGTATTCCTCTTTATTTGTTTCACCCAACTTTGTGGTACACTAAATCAATCACTTTTTAATGTTCTGTGCCTTCTTCGTAGCCCAGTATTGCTTCATTCGTTGTGATCTTGCTTTTCTTTCTTCGTCAGAGATTTGGATCGTTCGCTTGAATTTGATTTTGCCTTGGAACCGTTGCTTCTTGTCCTTGGTTATTGTTTTGGCTGTTCTGTCCATGAGCATAGTGTCAGTGATTTGTACTTCTGTTATGTCTTTCTCTGTTTCTCTAAACCAAAGTGGTTTGGCTCTTCTATTGCGAAAGTAGTCAAATATTTTTTTGGTTAGTCTATTTTTGTCCATTCGGAGGATGTGCCCATAAAAATCAATTCTCCTTTTTCTTATTGTGTCTGATAGTGTTTCAGTTTTTTGGTAAAGAGTTTCATTCCTGATGTGGAGTAATTGGTTGTTACGGAATTTGGGGCCTAAGATTTTTCGTAATATCTTTCTTTCTTTGATCTCCAGCTTTTCAAGTGGGCCCTGGGTTGTGAGAGATAATGTTTCAGCTGCATATAAGGCTTCTGGTTTAATTACAAAAACAGTATTATTAAGAAGAAAACACATTTTTCTTAAAAATTCAATTTAAAAATAAATAGATAAAAAAATTCAGAAAACAGTTTTTTCTGCTTAAAAACATTAAAGGTACCCACTGGTATCATTTTTCAAAACTCAAAAATTGTTGAGTTCAATAATATTATTTCAAGATTATTGAAAACTATTTTATACTGCAAGAACTAGAAGACTAGTGATATGTTAGTGAAATAAGTTAACATGAAAAATGTTATATAATAAGTTGATAAAAATTATTGCAATTACTTTATTTAACATACACAAAGTATCTTTGCTATATAAAGATTTCATCTATCATATACACCCTTCATCTATCATATATAGAAAAAAATAAGTGTTAATAGTATATTTTTTTAAAATTCAAAGGAACCAATTCTAGCAATGTAAGCATCACCTGTTGGCCTACATGTGGTTAGCATCTTGATATACAATACATGGGAAACCTGTGAGTAGCTCCTGCAGATAATGATAATAAATGTATTCATTCTAATGTATAGGATATTTTGTACTGAGTGGAGCAAATGTAATAACTATATTGATAGTATATCTGATATTTTGTTTTATTCTTGTAGTCTATTATTCTTGTAGTAAATACTGAAATAGCTACAACAGTATCTGTTTAATGTTTCAGGTATTCCTTTTGTCGAAAGGTTCAGCTTTTGTCTGAATACATTATTGTCTGATATTGCCTTTCTTGCGGAAGATACAAGAGAAGGCATTTTCTCTTTACAGGTTCATGTACTAGAGGAGTTAACTGTATTGTGCCGGTCTGCTTTTAAGAATGATCATAAACATCAACATAAAAAAAAGAGTAAGTTTATTTTCTTTCAAATCTTTGAAACTGAACCTAGATGAAGAGGTTTAGGAGTATGGTGGTCATTGGTACCGCTCATTGCGGTCAAAGTACCTACTGTGCAACTAAGTACTGAACCTACTCAAATTTTATATGTCGAAATGATACCTTACCAGCTTAGTAAAGTTATTTGTACAAATTTTACTCCTTTTTTTATCTGGTGTGGTTCAATTACACAGCAGAAACTAAGTTCTTGCATTTAACATCCTGTTTTTATTATAAGAATTATTAATACCGTTACTACCCACAATTCCTGGTTTATTGCAGTGTTCAGTTAATATTATCAAATAAAATTCTGTGGTAAGTAGGCCTTACTTTAGAAGTAGACTTCTTAGTATTTGTTTTCAGTTCAAAATGATATTGAAATCTCGATGTGTTTTAATATAGATGAGCAGTGATTTTTTTTTTTTTTTTAAGGCGAAAAGCACATTGAAGCTATTATCGCCTCCCTAAATGTAAGTGTGAGTGTAAAGTGTTAAAGTTGTAAGTGTAGTGTTGTAAGTGTTAGACTTGAGTACCACGAGGGACGTCTAAATCATCTCAATAGGTAGTCTGCACCCTCCTGCGGGGAGCAGTGATGTACTACGGTACTGGTATGTGGTAAGAATTTTCAGAATTGGCTATGCAACGTTATTGTCAGTTTGTATTTGTTTTTGTAGTATTTTTTCCCCTTTTTTACATCCAATAATAATATATAAAAATATAAATGGCACATAAACAGAATGTTTCACAAGCCACTACAAGTAAAATTCACTAACATTGAGATAGTACTTCACGAAATTATAATTTTTATTATAAGGTTATAATTATAGTAATATAAATGTATATTATTTAAAATATCATAATATTTTCTCTACACTGTGTACATGTGGGTGTCTTTTTTAAATGGTAAGGGGAAGTATTGGGCTACTACAAATCCAACATTCTTCTTGAGTAAATTAGAAAGTTTTACGGATCACTTGATTGCATTATGAGATAAAAAAATGCTGTTTCCTATTGGTCATTTCATTTGAATTTTTCTGCATTGGTACTATATTTTATGAATTTGATGACAGCTTTTGCAGTTTCATTTGTTGGTTGTTTCCTTGTATGCTGCAGTGCTCCAAGAATCCATTGTATCATGGAAAGTTATAACAGTAATACAGTGGTACCTCGATATACAAGTGCCCTAATATATGAGTGTTTTGAGATACAAGCCGCCGAGAGAGCGATATTTTGCTTTTGAGATGATAGCAAGATTTGAGATACGAGGAATCGCATACAACATGCGGGGCGCATGTTGGTGACGTGTGCATCGTCTTAACAATTTCTCCCACCTGAGACTAAAGTCTGTGTGCTTGTTTCCCTCGTTTTCAAAGCATTTTTGATAAGTTGGGTTAGCGTTTTTTGCTTTTTGTACATTTACAAAATATCACATTTATTTTTATAACCATGGTCCGAAGAAGAAGATGATGTCTATTGAATTAAAGCGTGAAATCATAGAAAAACATGAGCAAAGATGTGCGAGTAATTGACTTGGCGACGATATGCGGGCACAGCACATCAATGGTATGTACTGCGCTGAAACAGGAGTTGATAAAGGGTATAACGCCAGCTAAGGGCGTTACAGTAATTTCTAAGCTCTGGACATCTCTCCATAAAAAGATGGAGAAACTACTGATGGTGTGGGTGACAGAGAAGCAGCTTTAAGGAGGAACCTTAACACAAAGCATCATATGTGAGAAGGCACGAGCGATTTATGGTGATTTGCTGAAGCAGGTCCCACACACTTCCACAAACGAGAAATCGGAAGACTCATTTAAAGCCAGTTGGGGCTGGTTTGACAACTTTAGGAAAAGGACTAGCATTCACTCCGTTGTCAAGCATGGTGAGGCAGCAAGTTCGGATGTGAAGGCAGCTGAGGTTTATATCAAAACGTTTTCCGAAAACACTTAACAAAAACAACTGAGGTGGTGTTTTGGGAGCTGGAACGGATTAATGGCATTTCAATTAATTTCAATGGGGAAAATTGCTTTGAGATACGAGCAATTTGACATATGAGCAAGGTTACGGAACGAATTAAACTTGTATGTCGAGGTACCACTGTATAGTTACTCAAAATTCTTTTATTTAGTGACATATGTTTCGCCATGAGGTATTTTGAAACAGTAAAACTAAAAATTATAAAGTGTATTTTTACTAACACATTTGATGTTAAAACTGGAAGAGAGAAGATGAAGAAAGGAAGGTTTGAAAAGTATGAAAGAAGATCAGTGACCATCAGGTTGAAAAAAACTACTACTACAAAAAAAGAAAGGTTTGGGTAAGGGAAAGGGATTAAAGTTAGCCTGTTCATTTAAATTAAAATATCAGTTTTTATAAATAGGTCTATATATTTCCAGAATTTCTAAATTATTTAGTTCTATACATTTTTGTTTTTTTTTGATTTAGACCTATATTGTTCAAATTAAAAGAATGACCAGATTTGAATTAATGATTGACAAAATTTTAGAGAGATCTCTAAATGTTACAAGTCAGTACATTGTTACGAGCCTATTGATAAAACCTAACTTATACACTACAATCTATAAAAAATAATTTGCATTTATGTTTCAGATATAATTTTTTAGGTATAATGTAAAGAATAAAGTCTGAAAATTTCATTAAGAAATATTAACATGTGATGTATAAATAAATTTATTTTCCAAACAACTAATAAAAACTGTTTTAAGTATAAGCGATTTCAAGGGCCCTATTTTTTTTTTTTTTTAATGAAAGTGTAATTTATTGTCATATGTAATGCAATATTCAGTATGATTATCTAATGAACAAAACTTTAACTTCACCTTGTATTAATTTATTTGTTGATACTTTAGCAAAAGTAAACACTTGAATTTTCATTATCTTCAGTAATGCTGACTTGATGTGCTTATAATATATTCTTAGCCTGTTCAGCACTTATAGACATGATTTGTTATGTCTCAGTATAAACTTATTGTTTATTACTAACAAGAAAGACTGAAAAAGTAAACCAGACTTAATTAACGTCCATAAAAGTATAAAACAACAATAAATGTAAGTATAAGTAATAAGTGGATAGAACAGTTCATTTCATTTCCAAAAGTGTACACAATTTAATAGTTAAAGAGCAAAAATTGATGAAATAATTTATATTCTGAAAGCCGATTTTTGTGGTTCGTAGCCTATTCAGATGGACCAACAGTGTTGACTACATCGGCTCTTGGTGGTATTCAGTCAGACCAACAGACCCTGTATGATATTATCCTGTGGCGGTATTCGGACAACTTTTACATGCCAATATAGTCAGTTCATTGCGGTTTACAAAGGGACTAAAAGAGTCAATTACATTGACCCTTTGCAGTATTCATGCAACTTCTTTGAGCCAGTGTAATTGGCCTGTGGAGTTATTCAGACAATTTTTAAGGGAAAATGTAATCGACCCGTAGCGGTATTCAGTCAGATGAACAAAGCTTGAATTACATTGGCCTGTGGTGGAATTTGGATAGTTTTTGTGAGCCGATGTAGTCAGCCAGTGACGGTATTTAGATAGATGAAAAATGCCAATTATATGGGCCCATGGTGGTACTCAGTCAGATCAACAGAGCCCATATTACTTGGGTAGTGGCAGTATTCAGACAACTTGTCTGCCCTGATATAATTGGTCCATGGCTGTATTCAGTCAGACCAACAGAGTCCGTATTACATCGGCCTGTGATAGTATTCAGACAGCTTTTGTGAGCCGATGTAATCAGCCAGTGGCAATATTAAGATGGATCAATAGAGCCGATCACATTGGCTTTTGGCAGTATTTAGTCAAACCAACAGAACCTGTATTATATTGGCCCTTGGTGGTATTTAGACAACTTTTATTTGCTGATGTAATTGGCCTGAAGTTGTATTCAGCCTTTAAAAGCCGATTATATTGACTGATGGCGGTCAAAAGGTTAAATATGAAATGAAGAAAATTTTAATTCTGATCTTTTTTTAACTCAGGCTTAGCTAAAAATGTGATGGATTCCCCTCTTAACCGTTGACCCGAAAAGCACAAGCACAAAAAAACAAAATCTGGCCTGACCTTAACTCTAAAAATTCGATCCTCAGACACCTACAAAATTTAAGTAATACTTTCGTACTTTCAACATTTGAAATGTTTTTAACACAAATTTTTACCTCTTCCAGATTGTGAAGAGGCTCTGGTAACATACTTACAAGAGCCGAGTATATATTACCTTCACAGAAAAGTTTAGTAAAAGATCTATTTTATCCTTATTGTTGACAGGGTGTTTATGTACAGTAAAGAGCTGGCTTATAATTACTTTTATCTAAGATTAAATGTCTAATTTTAAAACTTACGGCAATGAAGACCTTTGTTGGTTTTTCACTGGGAAAAAATTAAAACTTGCATTGTCTAAAAATGATATTTTACAATATTTTTGTGTTTCTTTAGTTGACTTATTTACATTGTTAAAGAACATTTCAGTGCTTGTGTAGTGGTTTTCCTAACCTGCCTGTCTCTGACCTTATATACATGTCAGTCCTTCCTTTATTTACCTTCTCCATTCCAGTACTGTGTCAATATACAAGTACACTTTATAATTTTTAGCTGTACTTTGTCTGGAGGTGCCTCAAGGCAAAACATCACAATACTGTTAACAACACTTTAATGTTTCTTACAAATGCTCAATCATTTAAGACATGTCTGCTATTGATAGTTGTCTGTGCTATTAATTTATCTATGATAATTATGTATTTTATTCTAGGAATTACTTAGACCTGATTTACCAAAAAATTGCCACCACATGGTTGTATTAATAATTATATAATTTTATATTCTAGCATAAAAACAATTTCTAATGATATGTTTCTTTTTTTTGTTTTAGAAGGTTTTAATAAGGCAACAGTGCCAGTCCTTATTGGACTTTGTCGAGCAATGGGTAGGTTTCCAACCAGTGAACAGACTCTGTTATGTCAGTTGTTTCCAAAACCTACTAGTCCAGTTATAAAACAACCAGCGCCTTCTTTTCAGTTAGCTAGAACAAAATCTAAGCAGTTCAGGTAAGATGAAATTATCCAACATTTATGACTTGCCTTGTAACTAGTATAACCGTGCCATATAAATACTCAATACCAGATCTTTGCTACCATGCCTGTATGTGCTTGTTTGAAACTATTCTTTGTAAATAAGGAAATGTTTAATACAGGTGTAATAGTTGCAGTGAACCCTTGCTACTTTGCGGTTCGACATTCACAGATTTTTTTTTTATTATCTTCTTTCATCCGGATCACCCACTTTGGGGTACGCCAAATCAATTACTTTGATGTGCGTTAGCTGCCCTCCGCTGTATCCAATACTGCTTCATTCTATCCGAGGCTGCCTTCCTTCTTTCATCCGAGACTGCCCCGCCCCTTTTAAATGTTGGTTTTTCTTGGAACCTTAGGTTTTCATTATGTAAAAGTTTTCGCAGTTTAAGTACATCGTCAATCATCTCATCTGATATCGCCAGCTCAGTTAAGTCTTCCTGGACCCGCCTGAACCAATTACTCTTCGTTTTCCGATCTCTGAAGAGAGCAAAGATCCGCCTAGTAAGTCTACTGCTGTTCATACTACTAAATGCCATAAAAACTAAGTCGTCTTTTCCTCATGCTATCTAAGAGTCTCTCAATTTTGAGATACAGGTTTTTATTAGAAATCAACTTTACTTCATTATTTCTAAAGTTTTGGCCCAATATCTTCCTTATTAACTTTCTTTCCTTCTTCTCCAGGTTGTCCAGTAATCCCTTATTATTGAGTGTAAGAGTTTCAGATGCATGTAAAGCCTCTGGTTTGATCACAGTTTTATAATGCTTAAGTTTGGAATTCCAGGATAACGATTTCTTGTTATACACCTCTTTGGTTAATTGAAACGCCAATTCCATTTTACACATCCTGGATTCCAATGCTCTCTTTTTTTATTATATTATATGAAAAAAATATATCACGAATTTTCCGGAAATTTCGAAAATAGTTGCGATATATGAAGATTCAAAATATTTCGTTAGTTCCATTAAAACATAAGTAAAAAAATATTATTTTCCAGTCTGTGAACAACAAAACAAGCATAAAATAGCAAAAATCATGTAACTTGTGTTTGACTTTGTAACTAACGTGGCAACACAGAAGAAACATACATTATGTACAGTACCCGCGTATGTACCCTGTTTTTGGGAAAACACAAATCATAGCAGCTCGATGATGAAGTGCGATGTAAGACTTGCGTAATGAGTATTTCGTGGTGAGTAAAATACTGTACAGTTGTACAGTACCGCAACAACCTTTCATTTTTTTATGTACACGTACTATTTTATTACTTAATATTTGTGCCTGTTTACTGTATGTACATGTAGATATCTGTACGTTACTGTAAAGGGTGGGTTTGTTTGTTTTTTTTTTGTTTAACGCCCGACTATTGTGCACACTTGGGCTAATGCAGACAATGGGATGATTTATAGCGTATGAAAATGCTAAGCCCTCGCCAGGAATCGAACCCGGGTCCTCGGGGTGAAAGCCTAGTACGCTATCCACTAGGCCACCGAGGCAGCAGGGTGGGTTTGTTAACAGTACGTAAAGGAAGGGGTTAAAAATTCTGAATACACTTTAAATAAATACTGTAAATATGGTGTCCCTACTTTGCAGATTTTCAGTGGCCGGTCTCGGAACTTATCTACCACTATAAACTAGGGTTCACTGTACATAGATATAATTATATTTAAATTTAACTTCATAAAGTACATTTTCAGATATATTTAATATAAAGGTGTAAAATAACCTTGTTGATGACTTTAAAGAAACAAATCTCTTAAAAATGTATAAAAATTTACGTAAAGATGTTTGCAGCCCAATGGAAGGTTCCGAGAAGCAGTTATACACGTCACTGTTTGACCCTACCACACACTTCTTTTGTAAATACGGGTCCAGTTTTAGCCAGTTTTCATTCGACCAAACACAGATTTCAAATGAAGAGAAATCAACGGAAGCAAATTTTAAAGTTTCTCATATAAAAGTAAGTGTAAATTAAGATTAAAGAGTTTT